>JAZKJV010011232.1:1000000-1155423 GCA_037367405.1 Ottelia alismoides
TTTTTTTATTTTTTTTGAAAATTTTTTCCGTGAATATTCATCACTATATCCCTATATTATGTCATAAAAATTTCGTGCGAAACAGAGACTCCTACGACCTCCATCCAGACAGTCATTTTTTTAACGGTAACAGGATTTTTTAAATCGACCCCATTTGGATGGAGGTCGTATGAGTCTCTGTTTCGCATGAAATTTGAATGACATAATATATGGATTCAATAATGAATTTACACGGTTTTAGATTTCAAAAAAATAAAAAAAATTTGTGAAAAAATGGCAGGGGGGAGCTAAGTTAGCTCCCCCTAGGGGGCATACACATTTTACCCATATATATATATATATATATATATATATAGAGAGAGAGAGAGAGAGAGAGAGAGAGGAAAGGGAGCCTACTTTGTGAAGTATGTAACTTTACCTACTTCATATCCATTTTTAGCTTTTTTCTGAAAAATACCGTCATAGATTTTCATAACAATATCCCTCTAATATGTCATTCATAACATGTCGATTACAACAAATCTAAGACCGCTAAAATTACATGTCCTGAACGGAGGGCATTATGAGTCTTTGTTTCTGACGAAATTTGACTGACATATTAGAGGGATATAGTTATGAAAATCCATGGTGGTATTTTTCAAAAAAATTAAAAATTTCATTAAAAATGGATGGTAGGCTCCCTTTCCTCAAATATATATATAGGACTTACACAATGTGCCCTGTGCGGTTGTGTCCATTAGAGATGAGATGAGCCCCTAATCCCAACAGTTTGATTTCAATTCTACGATCAGTAACTCCAATAACTTTTGTATTACTGATGAATCCCAATTCATCACTCTTTATTCCTTTATTTTAGCTAGAAACTTGAGCAAAATACCATGTAAATATGTGTAAATATCATAAGTTGACAAAATGCATGCATCTTGTAAATATGCATAATTACCATGTTTTTGTGTCAAAATAAAGGAATAAAGAAATACAAGAAAAAGAGGGAAATATTTAGAATAAATATTGAGTGACATAATCCCAAGGGAGGGGCTCAACATGGGCCTGACCGCAAAAAAAACCCAAGTAGAGAGAGATAAGGTCATTCATGTATGTACATACCCCCTTGTATTTAAATAAATTTATTTTCCTCAAAATAAAAATTAAAAAGTGTTTCTCATATTTTGTACATATTTGTAAAAATAAAAATAAAATAAAAATAAGAAAATAAAAGAAATAAAAATCTCTCTCATCAATGTACATAGACCATGTATATACAATAAAATACCTATTTATTTTCTCCTTGTAAATAATTTTTAAACCCAATAAAAATATATTTCTATACTCTATATTTTATGATAAAAACAAATAAAATAAAAATAAGAAAAATTAAAACAAAAATAAAAATCATTTCCCACCTTGTATATATACCATGTAAATATGTATATACAATTATTTATTTAACTCATGTAAATACAAGATAAAAATAAAATAAAAATACGTTATTATTCAAAATTTTATGTTATAAATAAATAAAATATAAATTTGGAATAATTGTACAAAAATAAACAATTAAAAATAAAAATAAAAAAATACATATATGTATATACCTTTATATAATAATAATAATATATTGTAAATACATCATATATTTTTCAAAAAAATAAATAAAAATCACTAAAAAATAATTTGAAAAATAAGAAACATTTTTCTCGTTTAAACTTTTCTGAAATAAAATCATTTACTAATTTTAATTGAATTTCTAAATAATTAATAAATGACGGATTCTGATTGGTCCACGAGGGATTGTTGACCCCCGGTCAACTCTCCCCCCAGGACCAGCAGACCCGGATCTTGCGCCCTGACCCGTTTTCTCCCATTTTTCACGCATCGATCCGACACCCATTTGCCAAAACCTCGGGTTCCATTTGAAGTTCACACATCTGATACCCTCGCCCGGCGTCTTTCCTAGGGATCCGTGCTCCACGCAACCCTGCCCTACTCCTTCTTGCCGGACCCTTCCTAGTATAAAGACCCACCTCCTACCGAAATTTCACGCCACCTTTGGCCATCGCCTTCGTCTCCTGGGACCTCCTCTTTCCTTCCTAGAGTGACATCTATCGAGGGGAGGCGTTGTAGTGAGGATTCGAGGTTTGAAGCTTAGGTCCGACGAGCTTCATCGCTGTGCACCGCCGCAAGGTGTGCCCGAGCCTCTGTAGGCGACGCTCCGTCGAGGTGACGATCCCCAGAGACCCAACGTCTCATCCACAGTCGACCACGCTCATCAGGTAGACCCGTTAGACCCTCTTTCATCGTCCATTTCCGATTTTCACATCTCAGCTCCACCCTAGTGGCCGGAGCTCCGTCAGCCCATCCTACTCGTACCGATCCCCTCTTCGACTCATCGTCAACCCCCACACGCGACCTGATCACCTCGAACTTAGCCATCCAAGCTCATATCGAGTTGGGTTCCATCCCTCATACACGCCGGAACTCCCCTTCGATCATTCACGATGCTTCCCTTTTCCTTTTGGCTAATAATGCCCGCCGGAGTGATCCTTCGAGCGAGAGCTTTGTTTTGCAGGTGAATAAGAGCAGGTACCCCCTTGGTCGCGATTCCACCCCTTCGCCGGAGCTCCCCCAGGTCGCTCTTCCCTCACTGGAGGATCCCACCGTTGGAAGCTTCATCGGAGGCCACCACCCAACGCGGAGTGTCATCGCGAGGAAGACCCCCCTTTCTGATCGTTCATCGGCCTTCTGGATCGTCTCCGGTGTGCCAGGGAACTTTTCCTGGGAGGTGTTCTTCCCCATCCATTGTCCGTCGTTGGATCTCCACGCCGCACCAGTTTGCATCTCCACCGTCCACGCTCTGCCATGTCAGGCCGTTAGATCTCTGATTGAACGGTCACGTACCCCCCATGTTCGTCATCGCGCCTCCACTGTTGGATCATTCAGGCGGCTGCATCAGGACCACGCTTCAGCAGCCAACCACACCTCGACACCTGACGCTCAATTGCGCCCCTCACACGCCTCGGCTGGGTAATTGCACGTACACACTGCAGCTTTTAGTAGTTAGTGTTTAGTCTATTAAACAAGTTTGCACTTTCAGATATTTTGCATATTGGACCTCGATGTTTATGTTATTTGCATTTTAGTCCCTGCTTATGTGAGACACGTGCTTCGACACGTGATGTTTTGAAAAATTTGCATGATTAGGGCTTTGGTTTTATGCCATGTTATGAAATGAAGTTTTAGTTTCTGAAAATTGCATTTATACCCCTGTGCGTGAATTAACTCGAACACGTGCTGATTGTTTGGATTTTTACACTTTCCACCCTAATATTTTAGCATGTGTTACGTTTAAGCCCTTGGAACTATGTTTCTTTGCATTTAGGTCCATGTGAACTGTGTGTCTTGTTTTGATTGAATAAAATATCAAATTAAATCCAAATTAGGTGAAATTTGGAAACGTGGCTCCTGCCACTGTGTAAAAATTTCCCTAAATTTTGGGACATTTTTTAGGCTTTTTTTTATTTTTAAAAAATCAAAAACACGTATTTTCATTACTGTTTGAATTGAAAAATCAAAGAAAAATATAAAAACTTCTTTAAAAATTCTAAAAAATAGTGATAGTTAGTTTTAGTGTATTTTAGCTTCTGTCAAATTTTTGTGCTATTTGGATTTATAAAAATTCTAAAAATTGAAAAACCTAAAAATCTTTTAAAATTCTAAAAAATTCTATAAAAATCAAAAAATACAAACTCTTTTTCTGTAGCTTAGTGTTTACATATATTTTTCATAAAAATTGCCTCCAGACTTTTATAGATCAATTTTCTATTTTTAATTGATCTTTCAAGTCTGTCTGCACAGTAGTCTCTATTTTCTCCTTTCTTGATTTTTATAAAATCAAATAAAAATTGAAAAATTCTGAAAAATTCACCAAAAAAATTCAAAATATAAAAAACACAAAAATAATATTGTTTGAATTTTCTGTATAGTCTTGAGTTCTTTAATAAATTGTTGAATTTGCTTGTTTCCCCTTTTTCTTAAAAAATCAAAAACACAAAAACATTTAAAAAGCATAAAAATCCACCCAAAACATTTTCTTCCTTCTTTCTTCGATTTGACTACTTCGTAGGCCCGCAAGGCCATTCCATGCTCCTTGAGTCCGACCCTGGTTGCTATACCAGGTTAATAAAAGTAGCGAGGACCGCTTCTCGATTTGATTGATTTATATCTTTATTTGGTGGTTCCTTATTTTTCTTGTTGACCGAGTCTTTCTATTCGGGTCACAACGACACCGAACATTTCTACCTTGGCCTGATAGAGAGATCCTCGTGATTTTGCGATCATCAATTACCATTAGTAACTGAACTCAGTAATACTAAACGCACTAGTAACTTTCGTATTGTCATCAGTAACTTTGAATCAAATGTAAGTAAAGTAATTTAATTAGTAAAATTGGTTCGTACTTACTTGTAACTTTATACAAGTTACTAGAGCTATGATACCACTTACCGAAGCTTCGATATATATTATCGAGGCATAGATATATATTAATTACTAGAACTTGTATTTCTATTACTACAGATGGAGTAGGGTCTTACTGGAGCTTGTATTTTTATTACTAGAGTCGTTACAGATGAAGCGTGCTCATTTCATCTCTAATAGGTACATGGTCCATTAGATAAATGTTGGAGATGAAGTTGTGTGTGTATGTGGGTTCAATGGGGTTGTCCCCGCCTCTTTCATTTATTTAAAATATCACCATGTATATTCATCTATATATCCCTCCTATATGTCGTTCGAATTTCATCAGAAACAGAGATACCTATGTCCACCATATAGAACAAGTCGATTACAATAATGTTTGGACCATTAAAATTACATGTTTTAGATGAAGGGCATATGAGTATTTGTTTCTAATGAAATTCGAATGGCATATTGGATGGATATATAGATGAATATACATGGTATATTTTACAAAAAAATAAAAAATTTTGTGAAAAAACAGAGCGGGCACTGCCCCATTTTTCCTACACACGCGCGCACACACACATGGTCCTTCAAAAGAGATGCACCTTTCCTGGGTGCATGGAAAGCCCACCATCTCATCTGTTTGATCTTAGTCTAAGGGATCCTTATCCAAAAGGATATTTTAGTAAATGTATTTTCATTTTGAATTTGAATTCCATTTTGAATTACCTTTCATTTTTACTATTTTTAGACCGTCTCATTTTGATTTTTTTTGTTATTTATTCGGCGACGTTTCGCTAACATAGTGGCATTTTTGTTATGTGGAATGGCTGACCTCTTTGTAAAATACACATTGACATTGTAAAATTGAAATCCTGCTTTGTAAAATAAATTCAAAGTTAGTAATAATTTATTATTGTAAATGTAATTTACGTAATTCCTATGTAAAACTTTGTTCTTGTTTTGTAATATAGATATGGAGATATGCAAAAAATAGATAGTTAGTAATTTATCAATTATTAATCAGAAAGCGAAAATAAAAAAATGAGGTTTGTAATACTCCTGCTACATTTGTAACATTTCATGATTGATTGTAAAATTTATATTTTGTTCTATAATAAAAAGTAGATGGTTATAACGGTATAAGAAATAATAAATGTAAAAAAAAACAATATGAAATCTGTAAAAAATGATAGAAGATTATTAAAAAATGATATGAGATTGTAAAAAGGATCTGAGATTGTAAAATATGATCTCTTATTGTAAAAATTGGGCATGCCCTCCTTCTCAAGCATCGCGACTCTAACCACACCTCCCCCACCCTTCTCCACCATGACCCACTTACAACTGAGAAAAATCGACCGAAGTCGTGTCAATCCACAAGGCGGAAGGACAGTCGTTGATGTGATCTCGGATGAAATCCCTCGGTTAATCAACAATTAACCCACAAAAATTAATTAATCAATGAAATAACAAAAATATGGAGTTAAAATTTATTATAACTCTACAATAAATGTGTATAGGCGTAAGTACGTGTAGAGGTCGAACACAAGGAGCAAACGATAGAAGGAGGCAAAAAGATGCTAAAACCTTTGTCTTTTATCTCTTGTCCATTTTTATTATTTTTGTGGGTTTTTAATTTTATATTTTTTTAATTTTATTTTTGGTTTTATAATTTTTTCTTTTATATTTTAATTTATTATATTTCTTTTTCATTTAAATATAATAGATATGTATATGTATATGTATACGTATACGTATATATGTATAAATACAATATAAGATATATGTAGATACTATATATATATGTAAAAATAGTCAAAATATAGTAAAGATAATATTTTTGTGATTTTTATATTTTTCTATTTTTTTTATTTTTCTAGAATTTTTGCTAATTTTTTTTGAATTTTTGATGCCAAAAATATCCCAAATAAGAGATTAAATATAATACCCAAAATTGATTTGGGTTTTTAAAAATAATAAATAGGTCCTAAAATTACCCCAATCAATTTTAATATCTAAATATAAATAAATAAATAAGGGATTTTTACCCGGCAGACCCTATAATCTTTTTCAATTACCGCTACGACCTTCGAAACATCATAATTCCTCCCTGGACCCCGTAAACTTGCTCCGTCTTACCCCACGAACCCTGCCTTTAAATTGACACATCCTGACCTAACTTGAGTGGGTTAAAACCGAGTTAATCAAACCATATAAAATCTAACGGTTGGAATTCTTTCTGTCTTCCTCCTTCCTTCTTCTATCTTCTTCTTCATCTTCAATTCACTTCACTTCCCCAATCAACTGGACCGAACCAATACAAGCCCAGCTGCAGGGACAGAGAGGTGGGGGGGGGGGAGGGGCTTTGGCTGAAGCTGACGCTTTTGCGGGGAGGTGCGAGGTGGGTCACAGGGGAGGCTCCGCAGGTGCGAGCCACTGGGGGGGTTTCAGGGCGGGAGGCGCGGGGGGCTTGCGGGAGGCGCAGGGGGCTTCACGGGGGGCGGGGGGAGTGCAGGAGCTCCACGGCGGGGTGGGAGGGTGCGAGAGGCGGTGCGGGGGGGGGGGGGTGGGGGTCAGTGCGGGATGCGTGGGGGGCTACACGGGGGGCGACGTCAGTGCAAGAAGCGCGGGGGGCTCCACGGCGGGGCAGGAGGGTGCGAGAGGCGTACGGGGGGGGGGGGGGGGTGGGGGGTCCGTGCGGGAGGTGCGGGGGGCTTGTAGGAGGAGCAGGGGGCTCCATGGCGGGGCGGGAGGGTGCGAGAGGCGGTGCAGGGGGTGGGGGGTCAGGGCGGGAGGCTTGCGGGAGGCGTAGGGCGCGGGGGCTCTACGGCGGGGCGGGAGGGTGCGAGAGGCGGTGCAGGGGGGATCAGCGGGAGGCACGGGGGGCTTGCGGAGGCACATGGGCTTCACGGGTGGGGGACTCCACGGCGGAGCGGGAGGGTGCGAGAGGCGGTGCGGGGGGAGGGGGGGAGCGGGGCGCCAGTCCGGGGGGAGGTTTCAACCTGACGCCGTTCTTCGAGGTCGGCTGCCACCGGCGAGAAAGGAAGCTCAGGAGGTGGTGGGTACTGGGTGGTGAGGAAAAGGAAGAGGATGAGTGGGAGTGGCAATTTACGTAAATTTGATAAATAAAATAGGTATAATATAAAAGAATATAACAGAATCTGGTTAGTTTTAACGGCTAAATGGATGTGGATTAACCTCAGGGTTTTTAGGGTAAGAGTTAGTAAGTTTACGGGGTCCAGGGAGGAATTATGATGTTTCGAAGGTCGTAGCGGTAATTGCAAAAGATTATAGGGTCTGCCGGGTAAAAATCCCAATAAATAAATAAAAATAAAATTATAGAGCATAAAAATATATTTTTGGATGTTTAAAGGATTTTTTAGATTTTTATAAGAGATTTTGGGGGTTTTCAATTTTAAGGTTTTTTGTTTTTCAATTTGTAGTGATTTTTGTTCTAAAATTAAAATAAGACAAAATATACTATATATTTGGAATTTAGAGGTGTTTTTATATTTTTTGATATTTTCCAAGTTAAACAGGAAATATATGTGCTCCATTTCATTTTTAATAAATGAATAAAATGCAAAAAAATGTCAATAAAAAATATAGACGTGATATACAAGGAATGAAGCATCTAGCCCTATTTTTGTGGATTTTTAGGAGCACATTAGGTATATTTAATAAATAGCTAAAGCACACAAAAATCAATATCCTAGTAGAGGCATTTTTGCAAATAAAATATACTCTAGGGGATACAGTACAAAAGTTTCAAATATATACAACATTAATTCCATTTTATTGAACTTTTTCATAAATACAAAAATGCAAGGGTTATACATGCAAAATGCCCTTTACGTAGGACTACACATGATTGAGCTTGGAAAGGACCAAATTATAAATATAAGAAAGTCAAGGAGCCTTCCAGTAATTTTTACAAAAATATACAACATGCATTTTATTTTGTTGGACTCGTTATAAATACAACAAGTAGCAGGGGTGTCCCTGCAATTTTGCCACCTCATGTGGGATGGCACGCGAGGTGACGTGGACTGGACCCAAATGTAGTTACAGGAAGTTCAGAGGCCCATTTAAAAAATATCCAAATTATTTATAGCACTAACTTTTATTTACAGGATCAAATAATAAAATACAAAAATGCGAGGTTAAGTTTGGAATTTACCCCATTGAAGGCTGGATCGAGTGGAGGGGTTTCATTCACTTGGACACGTGGTGTTCATCTGACATCCGATGACGCTTCGACCACTAGCAGTTGAATTAGGCCACTTGAGGTAATCCGACGGTCGGGACGTTGCTCGATCGAACGGTTTTGCTGTGATCTGGAGCGGCTATAGAATCAAACGATGAGAAGGTGATTTGGAAGAACAGACCAAGAAACTCCTGGCGCGAGTTTCGATCTGGCCTCCTGATCTATTCTGGTCGTCTTGAAGGCTATGGCTAGGGGCAAAACGAAGCTTAGGCTTCTCCGCTTCCAATGGCGTCGCTGGGAGGTTTACCAGAGCTCGGATGACAACTTGTAAGAATGAAGAAGTTTGGAGCTCTTTTGGCACACCATACCTGCAAAGATGTTACACGTGAGAAAAGGAAGGGTCTGGGGCCTTATATGGTGGGGGCAACATGGAAGGTGGAGTTGGGCGGAGGTCTCTGGCGAGGGTGGCGGAGGTGGAGACCCAATTTCCAGATCAGGTGAAGATCTGGGTGAAATGAATGGTGGAACAAGATGGAGAAGTGGCGAGGAGTGGAATGGGGTGGAAAGGAGAGTCACAGAACGGTGGAGGTGCGGTGAAAGAGTTTGACAGAGTGGAGCTTCGATGAACTTTGAAAGGACATAATTACGCTAAAAACCTAAGCTAACTATTAAACTAAATGTTTAATTAAAATGTAGGAGTTAAAATCTACCTAAAAATGATAAAATGCGTAGCTCTTACCTGCCGGCGAAGGCAGGGAGCAGAGGTTGCCGACGACGGCGGCCGTGGGCGCAACTCCTCCTCCGCGAGCTCCCACCACCTCAGTGGACTCCCCCTGTTACGGGAATACACTCTTTTATCGAGATGCATCCGCTCTAGGGCATGAAAATGTCCAAAGAATTAATGGAAGATGGAGGTTTTTATTTATAGACATGAGCGGGCACCCTTTTTGACCGGGCGAATGGGATAAATTGGCGCAATGTATAAGCTATCTACAGGTCCGGCGTGAATCTCAGAGAAAAGATATCTGCTTCAAATCTGGAGCAGAGGGGAGAGTTGACCAGAGGTCAACTCGTGACCTGACGTGATTGGTCCAAGTCAGGCCGCTACAAGACAAAATAGCTTGTTTATTCGAATTTTATTTATTAAGTATAGTAAATGATTTTATTAATTTTTTACTATAAAATAAAAAATGTTTATTATTTTATTTAGTATTTTATTATGATTTTTATTTATTTTTTGGCTTTATTTATTAGTATTTAATTTTTATTAGTGTATTTATAGGTATTTCATCTATGTTTTGTACATTTTTATTTTGTATATTTCATCTTATTATTTTATTACTTTATTTTATATATTTAGATCGTATTTTTATGAGTATAAATATATTTTTATTTTATTTTTGTGATGTTATTTATACATTTAAATAAATAGATATGTATATTATGTAGATATATTTATAGGTTATTCATCTATATTTTATTTACATCCTTTTATTTTAATGTATTTTATTGAGTTTTACTTTGGTTTTGCATTTTTAATAGAATATAGATAATATTTACAATATTATAAAAATATAAAAGAGTAAAGAATAAAAGAATATGATCCACTTTTATTTATATACATGTATAACATAGGTATTTTATCTATGTTTTCTCATAGACTTATTTTTTTACATTTTCTTGTTGGTTTTATTCTAGTTTTAATATGCACATATGTTATAAATATTAATTACAAAATTATAAAAATATAAATTTGTAAAAATAATAAAGAATAACTAAATTAATTTTTTAATCGGTATAATGTACATTGAGGGTCGAAAACCTAACTTTCAAACAGTAGCTCCAAAAAATATAAAACCACCACCATTAAATAACTTGTAAATAGTTATATACAATCATATGTGATTTTGATATATTTTGAGTTTTTATTTGAAAGATACATGTTTGTGAAGTTGGATTTCCAACTTTTTATTCTTTGTATAAAATGCATGTTGTATATTATTTTTGTACAAACTCAATTTTATATTTTTACTCACATTATTATCTACAACTTTTATGTACAAAGTTTCCTTATTTGATGAATAAATAATAAAGAATAAAGTAGGTGTCAATAATGCATCAGTAATGATTAAAAGAATTGGGTTTTTATTCCTATTTTGGCCCTTATCTCCCCCTATTTTATTCCTTGTCGACCAACTCAATTCTTGACTAGGTCGCGAGGTTTAGGGTTATAAAATATATTCAATATTTTATTCCCTTTTATTTTCTTCTCTTTATTCTATAATTTTGACATTAAAAACCTTATTTTATATACAAATAATACAATAAATAATGAATGCTATTTATACACAAATTGATGCTATTTACATACATTAGCTAGGGTTTTTAAGGACAAAGTGATAGAATAAAGGTGATGAAATGGAGATTCATCACCCCCCTATACTTGCCTTTGTTAGTCCCTAGCAAATACTTATGCAATAAGTACAAAAAGAATAAAGAAGAAAAGAAAAAGAAAGAATAAATAGAAATGATTTCAATTATTAAACTTGTCATAACAAAATCAAAGTTTGGAGCTCAGGTTAGACCTTGATGTGAAAATGTTTGTGGAATATGTTCGGGAACCAAATTTAAAATACAACAGCCTTCGAGAGTCACAGAACTCGGTTCAAACCACCTCAATTGCCAGGTCAGAACTAGCCTACATCATATGCAAACCCTTATGACTATGAAACTGACTTGTACAGTGTAAGTGGTAGTGGCTCTTCCCAACTGAAATGACAAAGGAATTAACTTCTCCAGAATGACATCCCAATGATTCCGCAATCAAACACTCTGTCCTCGAGGAGCGAGGTATTCCCTTCTAAGTTCAAGTGGCATCCAAATCAAGAGGAGGTGAAGAAAATAATGGATGATATCCAATGTAGCTACCTATCCTGGGATGCATGACCACTGTAGTCAAGTCATCCAGCTATAGGCTCACATGGTATAACTTTGATGCTCAATCATGCTTATTTTCTATACAACATGTATACTTACTCCAGCAGGCATTTTTATTTTATTTACAGGCTAGTCCACTTTTTTTGGAGTTGTACTTTCTCTTTTTTTGAAATACTATTTACAATGGCATTTACATAAGGACTTTTTCCTCTTGATCTAGAAGACTATCCCTCTTTTGAAGCATTATTGCAACCCACACTCTCCTGTCATTCGACTTCATTACAACTGGACCAGGTTGGGGTGCACTTCCCTTCCTAGACGAGGATGAATGTTTCCACCTGTGTGCATCTCAGATCGGCAAATCCAACCCCCTCACCACTCCAACTGAGTTGAGCCAAGTGAAAGGTGCAAGTGTACAAGTTAGGTTACAACCGACAAGAGTCATGCATGCGTCTCGAAAAGTTCTAGTTAGTCAGTTGAGGTGACTGGAACCCAGCCCTGAGTCTCAAAGAATTAAGTCCCAGTGGACCTGAAGTACCTTAAACGTAGTTCCCATAAGGTTCCAGTGCAGTTAGGTGCAATAAGATCCAACCAAGCTCCAATCTTTAACTTTATTAGACTAGTTCAATCATCAAGATCAATCCAAAAGAATGCTATGCAAATGCTATGTACAATGAAAAAAGATTGATGCAATTTTTTCAAAAAGAATTTGAAAATAGAAAGATTTTTTTACACAAAGAATTTTGCAAATAAAAAGATTTTTGGCACAAGAAGTATAAAATATATACAACTATTTACACGGACGTGCTTATTTTTATTTACAAGACTTAAGTATTTTAAAGAATTTACAGGTTCAAACATGTAATTCTTATTTTTATTTAGGTATATATGTACATTGATAAAGAATTTTATTTTCATTTATATATACATTTATATATTATTTATTATATGTTTTTATTTTTAATGACGACTTTATTCCTCAAATTTATTTGAAAGAAAATTTTGAAAAATATAGTACAAAATAATTTTTGCAATTATTTACAAACATTTGAAAGCCATTTTGCAAAGATTTTTCAAACAATATTATACATAGATCCAACACATTTTTACAACCATTTTCCAAATTGTTTGCAAATAGTTTTCAAAACTTTTATTTCACACAAAGAAAAGAATTTTTACAAGTCAAAGCATTTTAAAGGTTGAAGACATTTCACAAAAAGTTTTCCAAACGGGATACACCATTTTTCAAATCTATTTGCAAAAATATTTTAACTTTATTTATTAATCAATATATACAAAAAGAATTTGAGGAATACAAAGCGTTATTATTTGGTTTGTAATGAATTACATAGTATTTTTAGCCATATTTATTAATAATTATATGAAAGTATGAGTTATGGCTAAAGTATATGCAGAGTATATACGACTCCCCTATACTTAGCATGAGCTATGTTTTCATAAGTTGAAAAGAGATAGAGAAGACATAACTTGTACTGAGTATTGAAAAGCCTGTACTATAATGACTGAAAGAATACGAAATGAAAGAATGAAAAGATAAATGAATAAGAAGGTGATCGTCCCCCCTATACTTAGGATCAAATAACCCTAAGTATAATAGACTATACACAACACATGGAGGGTCAAGGGTGGGAATAAACATATCACAACTCGGGCCGTCTCCCCCTATACTTACGGTAAGATATCCCTAAGTATAGCAGAGCAAATCAACAAGATAGGAGACAGTGGAGAGGATCAAGAATGACTTAATCTGGGGTGCACCCCCATACTTAGAACAAAGTACGTCCTACGTACAGAAAACTAACACAAAGGGGCGACACCTTTTATGTAGAAACAGAGAAATGAAAAGGAAAAGAAGAAAAGAAGAAAATACAAATATATACAGATAGATGAAAAGATCGTAGAGAATGTATGCATCACTCCCCCTATTCTTAGGGTGAAAGGTCCCTAAGTATAAGCAACGATAGGAGTGATGAAACGGAACGTAGAAAGAAAAACACGGTGTGTATCCCCTATACTTAGGACACAATACGTCTTAAGTATAGACACACAGATATGATGCAAGATCTGGGGAACACAAGACATAGGGAAGAAAGAAGGAATAGAATACACAATATGTATATACAACAAGTAAAGAATGTAAAGTACAGGACAATATCTAGTACACGAATACCGTGCTCTTGTCGTTGTCTCCTTGTGAGAACGAGGATGCACTCAGACAATGAAAAGACAACCGGGTATACAATCAAGTGGGTGTCAACTACCGAGGACAAGAGATCGAAAACTAAACCAGGGACCGATAGCAAAAGCACAACATCAACTCATAAGGCAAGAATGAGTGAGCGGAGACAACACTATAAGACATGGATGAAGAAAGAATAGTACAGACCTCTCCAAGTCAATCATGGTCTCAAAAAGGTGTAAAAAGTGTATAGAAGGAGACTCTCAATGCGGCGTGATATCCGGTGGTCATAAGGTCACAAGAACACACCGAACAACAGAATACATAGCTCAACCCTGCTAGGGTCCTCAAGGTGAGCAAACTCAGATGAGTCAAAGATCGTAGAATAATCAGAAGACTTGGATCTGTGATCCAACAGAGAGGAGACACAACTAGAGAAGAGACGAGTACACAAATCAGAAGACTCAGCTTCGTGCTCCAACAGAAAGGAGACACCAGAAATGAAGCCAAGTACCTACAAAATATCGTACCCTCCTGCAGATAACCCTCGGGGAGCAGTACATACTAGTCAATGAATAATCAGATAAAGCGCACCCTTGTGAGGATCGTCAAGGTGAGCAGTCTAAAAAGAGTCAGATCCATCAGACGGATCAACAGAAATGGTCTCAGTAGGCGACATATCGTCTACTAGCAGAAGAGACCGATAGATCAAGAAAATGTGGCAGCATCCTGCAGATAACCCTCGAGGAGCATATTGCCAACTAATCATCAAATATTAAGAACAGGATGGCTCACCCTTGCGAGGACCTTCAAGGAGAGCAGACTCAAAGGAGTCTAGACAGAGCGATCCCAAGATCCATTTGATCAGATAAACATGAAAGCAGTGGGGACCATAAGCATATCAAACAACTCGATTCTGTGCTCTGCCAGATCGGAGGCACAGTCAGTAAGGGGAACCACGCGGTAAAGAAAATGTTACATTTTCCCGTAGACAGTCCTCGAGGAACAATGCAAACTAAAAGTGAATAGTCAGATCAGATCTCATCCTCACGAGGGTCATCAAGGAGAGAAGACTCAAAGGTGTCGGGTAGATCGGTCTCGAAGCCACAGATCGACAACCAATAGAAGAGATCGTCAAATCTAACAAAGTTTCATAGTTTCTCGCATATAACCCTCGGAGAGCACTACGAACTAGATAAGGAATACTAAAAAATGTGAGGCTCATCCTCGCGAGGACCGTCGAGGAGAGATGAATCGAAGGAGTCGGGGACATTGGCCTCGTGCACCTACAGATCGGGCACACAATTAGCACGGAGGCCAAGCAGTCAAAGCAGACGACTCGGTTCCGTGCTCCAACAGATGGAACACAGTCAACAAATAGAACTAAGTATAGAGAATATGTTTCATCCTCCCGCAGATAGTCATCGGGGAGTGATGCAGGCTATGTCAATCAAGTCTTGGAATTACTGGCATCAAATCTCAGGTCCTCAAAGATAAGAAATCAATCGCTCATTAGGAGGGCATAAGATCATGTGAGGGATAACAAGTGATCAGATCATTCTCAATGCATCCCTTGAGTCATTCTAATCAGCTGAGATGGCACAAAATGTCAGAAAAAATCCTCTAAGTGCCACAGGTGGATGATAGTCAGGAAATTGAAGATGGATCAATCGAGTAGATGAATGAAATCATGTGGTTTCCGCACATCATCGCTCTAAAGTTCGAATCAAAATAGTCATTCAATCCTCAAAGTCAAGATGGTTGGAACCGCACAATAGATCGATCAGTCATAGCTCATGAAATCATCATCGAATCATCAAAGTATATCACCTCCTCAATCCTATGAGCGAGACCAAAAATCCTCAAATAAGAATCGCACCTCTATTTATGCAATCACTAAATCCTCAATAAGCTCCTATGCACATGTCAGAATCAGATCCACCAAGAGTAGGATATCAATCTCAGCATCCTCAAAAGGTGCCCGACTTACTTCAATAATCAATGTAATTCAAAATCCTCGATGCGGGCTATATACGTAAGCACAACAATCCCGAGTAATAGAGAAGGAATGATACGAGGGACACGAGGAGGGTGGGCGAGGTGAATGTAGACATAGACAAAATTGTTGCCCAAGGAGAGGGTCTCCTCGAACCGGACTAGATGTGGGTGATATGGGCAAGGAGAGAAGAGCCACAAGATTCGGCGAAGATGATGAAGCTTAAGACCCAATATCACGACTCAATGCGAATGAGGAGATATATGTATAAGAGAGGTAGATAGACTCAATGATGAAAAAGGTTGACTGACACGGATGGGATTGCAAAACTCAAAGAAATGAAAATGCAAATGGACTTAAGGCATAATGAATGCACAAAGCAAACCCCCAGTTCACCTACTCAACATGGTAAAGATCGAGATGTGGTCTTTTATCTTTTCGGTTTTAGAGTTAGGTGATCATTAAAGAGTTGTACACACCGAAGATAGGCTTGGGATTTGGGCACTGATCCTTAGCGTATGAGTATGAATAAAATACACATACATGAGGGGATTGCTCTCCCCAAGATAAGGAATCCAATACATTTTATTTCAAAGATCAAGTAGAGTTAGCAGTCTCGATTTTATTTAGATCATGCCTTTTTTGGTTATTTTTCAATGCACATGCCTAACAATTTTACAATTCCATTTAACATCCTAAGTGGTCATAATCAGAGGGAGAAGATCGAAAAAGCCATGCAAGTCGAAAATCGATGATGCATGCAAAGTCAGAGACTTACAGTGCTTCCCAACACTCTCCATGCGGGATGCATAATAGAATTTGAAACCTATGCTATATGAGATGCAATCCGATGAAGTCTCCCTAGGTGAGAAATTTCTATTATCTTGAAGCACCATATGTCAATTATTCAGAAAAAAACCATAAGGTCCGATCCTGGAGACACCTCAGTGCTTGCCACAACTGGTCCTGCTACCATTGTATGATGTCTCTCACGGCACGCAGGTTCGAATCTAAATAACCAACAATTATTATTTGACTAAGTCCAAAAGCGCATTTATAGGTACATGAAAATATATTAGGGGTTGTGGACATTAATCTATCGAGCAAGCAACACCTACACTAAGGCCCATTCACACAAAATAATAAAAATAAAATAAAAAGTGAAAAAACATCAAAACCATCAAGGCCCCGAGGGAACAATCCCTCGGGCACTGGACCTCGGGAAGTCGAAAAGTCTCCGAGAGTCCTGAATTATTACAATTATAGAGTAACTCTATCACATGAATATACATAATATATAAACAAATAAGCTGTTCTTCAAAATTCTCCTCTGCTTGGCCTTCGATGCTCTCTCCGGCCTGCTTAAATCAGAAGACCAGCTCTGCCTTGCTCGGGTGCATAGGTCCTCCTAAGAAAATCTCCGTCGCGCAGCGGTCCCTCGCATCAAAGTCAAACAAAGAAGATGGTCAGAACAGTTAACAATAATATCAAATAATAGTAAAAAATAAATAAATTAATGCAAAAATAAATAATTGGAAAAGAGATATAAGACAAAATGAAATAATCTCCAATTATGCAGCGTTGCTCCTCGACAAAGGTGCCATTTGATAAATAGGAAAAATCGACCGAAGTCGTGTCAATCTACAAGGCAGAAGGACAGTCGCTGATGTGACCTCGGATGAAATCCCTTGATTAATCAACAATTGACCCACAATAATTAATTAATCAATGAAATAACAAAAATGTGGAGTTCAAATTTATTATAAATCTACAATAAATGTGTATAGGCGTAAGTATGTGTAAAGGTCGAACATAGGAGCAAAAGGTAGAAGGAGGCAAAAAGATGCTAAAAACTTTGTCTTTTATCTCTTGTCCATTTTATTATTTTTGTGGGTTTTAAATTTTAAATTTTATTTTTATTTTTGGTTTTTAAATTTTATATTTTCTTTTATATTTTCATTTTTGATAATTCTTCTTCATTTAAATAAATAAATAAATATGTATCTGTAAATGCAATATAATATATGTAGAAACGATATATATGGGTAAAAATAGTAAAAAGTAAAGATAGTATTTTTGTGATTTTTATATTTTTGTATTTTTTGTTATTTTTCTGGAATTTTTCCTAATTTTATGTATTTTTAAAGTCAAAATATCCTTAATAAGGGATTAAATATAATGCCCAAAACTTATTTGGATTTTTAAAAAAATAAATAGGTCCTAAAATTACCCAAATAAATTTTAATAAATATTTATATAAATAAAATTATAGAACAAAAATATATTTTTAGATGTTTAAAGGATTTTTTATATTTTTATATAAGATATTGGGATTTTTCTTTTTTTAGATTTTTTGTTTTTTCTTTTTTTATTAATTTTTATTTTGAAAATAAAAATAAGACAAAATATACTTTATATAGTTTTTTTGGTATTATAGAGGCATTTTTATATTTTTTGGTATTTTCTAAGTTAAACTGAAAATATATGTGCTCCATTTCATTTTAATAAATATATAAAATGAAAAAATGCAAATAAAAAATGTGAACGCGAGTATACAAGGCGTGGAGCATCTAACCCTATTTTTGTGGATTTTTTGGAAAGTGTTAGGTATATTTAATAAATAGCTAAATCACACAAAAATCAATGTCCTAGTAGGGGCATTTTTGCAAATAAAATATACGCTAGGGGCTACATTGCACATGTGCCAAAAATATACAACGTTAATTCCATGTAATTGAACTTTTTCCTAAATCCAATACACATGGGTTATACATGCAAAATGGCCATCACGTAGGACTACACATGATTAAGCTTGGGAAGGATCAAAGTGTAAATATCAGAAAATCTAGGGGCCTTCTAGTAACTTTTACAAAAAATTCAACTTGTATTTCATTTTATTGGACTCATTATAAATACAACAAGTTGCATGGGTGTCCCTGCAATTTCGTCATCTCACGTGGGACGGCACATGAGGTGACGTGGATTGGATGTAAATGTAACTATAGGAAGTTCAGGGGACCCATATATAATATTCAAATTATTAATAACACTAACTTTTATTTACAGTATCAAATAATAAAATACGAAAATGCGGGGCTAAGTTTGCAATTTACCCCATTGAAGGCTGGATCAAGCAGCGGGGTTTCATTCACTTGGACACATGGCGCTCATCTGACGGTCGATGAGACTTCAACCACCAGTGGTTGAGATTAGATCACTTGAGGTTATCTGACGGTGGGGACATGGCAGGATCAAACGACTCTGCTGCGATATGGAGAGACTGAAGAATGGAACGACCAAAAGGAGATCTGGAAGAACAGACCAAGAACTCGCCTGGGGCGAATTTTTATCTGGCCTCCTGATCTGATCCTGCCGTCTCGAAGGCTCTGACTAGGGCCGAAACGAAGCTTAGGCTTCTCCGCTTCCAATGACTTCATGATGGCATGCCTGACAACTCGGGCTAAGTATCAAATTATGAAGAGTCGTTGTGACCTGAATCACCAAGCACGATCAACGAGAAAAATATAAGTAATCCACTTTAGAGAAAATTCAAGCAATGAAGAGCAAGCAGTTTTTGCTATTAAATTTACCTGGTATAGCGACCAGGATCGAACACAAGGAGCACGATTTAAAAACTTAGTAGTCAAATTTGGAAGATAAATTTTTTTATGGTTTTTTATTTTTCATTTTTTATTTTCAAATGAGGAATAAATCACAATATGCACAAGGGAATAAACATACACACACCACACTCTTTTTGTATTTTTCAGAATATCCAAAAGTGCTCAAGAAATTGCGGAAGATATATTTTTAGGTTTTACATGTTTTGAAATATTTTAAATAAAGTTTTCAATTTTTTTCTGATGTTTTTGTGATTTTATAAAAATCAAATACAGACAACAAAAGTGAACAGTGCACAACTGAGTATTTGCACCTTAAAAATAATTTAAGTGCTCAAAACTCTTGGAACTTATTTTATGCTAGAATACAAACAATTATCTATACAGAGAAACTAAATCCACAATTTTTTTGACTTTTCTAGAATTTTCTACAATTTTTATAACATTGTTAGTTTTCATAATTTTTGGGTTTTATGAATGATTAATGCATGAAAATTGGAAAGAAATTAAAGTACAATAAAAGACATGTACAGTAGTTTTTTGGAATTTTTAGACAAATTTTCCGAATTTTTATGATTTTTCTATTTTTCGGGCAGATAAAAAGATACTATTTTTGAATTTTTAAAATATCGAATGACAAGAAAATTCAATGACAATTTTATGCTAAAAAGATACACACATGAGCAACATAGCATGTTTTTTGGGAGATTTATTGACTAACAAAATTATTTATTTCAAAGAAAAGATCATGCGAATTTGACTCTGGAAACAGGGACTGAAATGTAAAAAGTTAAAGTTTTTGCATAAAAATATAATAAAGTAAATCGTGGGATGGAGAATGTAATTTACCCACCTAAACGCATGCTACACACATGCTGTTGCTGGTAGGGGCTCGTTTGCAATTTCAGAAATGTAGGAGGATAAAGTTGTAATTTGGTCAATATTTTATTTAGCCCTAGGGATTCCTTGTTTCTTCTAGTAAGCAAATGGGATAGAGGGGTCGCTACCCCTTTTAGATCTGGAGGAGGTGCAGTGGAGCGCACGAGCTCGCGCGGGGATGGCGTCAGAGGAGCGCGTGCTTCGGAGGTCGACAACAGTCGGGCGTCACGTGCGGGTGGAGGAATGGCGGAGTGCAGCGAAAGGGCTGTGAACAACGGAGGGGTGTCACGCACTGGGAAGCGCCGCATGGCGGGGAGATCTGTCGCTGGAGTCGGTGCTGACACCGCGAGGTGGCCGCGCGCGTGCAAAGCTGCTGCGCGCGCGGATGGCCTGCCGGAGGGACTACGCGCATGGACGACTTGTTGGCATCGACGACAATCGGGGATGAGGCGCGGGGAAGACAGACGCGATGGGAATGCCACTGAGGCGTGGCAACGGGGGAGTGCCTCGGGGGAGGCGCCGCCACCGTGACGAGCGAGGTCGGTGGCCTGGGTCGATGGGTTGGAGGTGCAGTGGTGGTCAGCAGCCTGGACCGCTGGCTGCTATTTTTTTATATGTCAACAGAAAACTGTAAATAAAAAATTTTAAATTTTTTGAAGCAGGAACCGTAGACAAATAGAAATACTTTTTCTATTATTTTCTTTATTTTTTTAAACTACTTATTAGGATGATCCAACAAAATAAATGTTAGAGAAAAAGAAATATATGTTTTTTATTTATGAACAAAACATGGTGTGTGAATGGGATCTGACGGAAAGTGAGGAAGGATCCCTGTCTTCGACCACCATGCGTGGTCGGAGGTGATAGGTTGTGCGGGGTAGAATGTGAAATGTGAGGACCGAGATGTGAGATAAAAAATTCGGTGTCGGACGCGGATTGAATAGGGGTGGATAAATTTTTGAGATTTTTAAGTTCTAAAGATTAATGAAACCGAAGCACAAATTACTTCTAATATTTATATAGGAAAGAAATGAAGGAAAATAAAAAATGGATTTCACCTCGAGATTGGATACGCTGTGATGGCCTCGACGAGGGCAGACTCGTTGTCACTAGACGGCTCGGAGGCTGGGCACTCTTCTTCGATAAGATTGCTCTCGGATATTGGGCTCCTCTTCACCAAAGATTGATCAAAGAGTAATGAAGGAAGAGGAATCCTATAAAAAGAGAAGAAAAAATAAAAAGGAAGGTGTATACAAATGAGGAATGTATTTAGTGGTGAATTAAATAAATAAATAGTTAATTAATTACAAAATTTGGAATAAAATAAAATAAAATAATTAATTAATTTACAAAAATTAATTAGCCACCTAAATGGTGGCTAATGGTATAGAATAATATCTTTATATACAAGATATGTTTTCAAATCAAATAGTGAATAAATTAAATAATTAAATAATTAAATACAAATTTCACAAATAAATAAATAAATTAATTAATTTAAGATATTTATTTTTTTGAGGATTTATATGTAATGAAATTAGTTGTATACAAATATTATGTACATTAATACAATATACACATGTACAAATAAGGAAATAATTTTTAAATGTTCTATTTTTAGTTTTTTAATTATTATTTTTTTGTTTTTATAATGATGATAATATTTATAATTATGTACATCATGTATAAAAAATAAATATGAATAAATATATATACTAGATAATTGGTAAAACGGTACAAAACACCCTAAAAAATCGACTTTTCAACCGTAACTCTAAAAATTATGAAACTAAAGCCATTTGAAAGATAATTTAATTTAGAGTATAATGGAAGTGAGTTTGATTTAATTTTAGTTCTTATGGAGTCCGAATTGGCCTTTCAATTATTGTTTTGCAGCTTTTTCTGAGTGTGATTATTTTTTCTGTACATTATTTTATTTTGCAATTATTTTTATTATTTACAATATATTTTTATTTGCAACTTTTGTTGACGAAAATATTCAATCTGATGTTAATTTATAGACAAATAAAATAGCGTAAGTTTTGCACAAATAAATAGAGGAAAATATTTACAAATTATTTTTGGATTTTTGAATTAAACACCCTATCTCCCCTACTTTATTCTCGGTCGATCAGGTCAAGTCTTGACCTTTTCTTGAGGTTCGGAAAGTCTGCACTTATTTTATGAACACAACCTTTATTTTCCTTTTCCTTTTCTTTTCTTCTTTATTGTTTATTTTGAATATAAAAAGTGTTAAAAATGTATATTTAATAAATGCATGCAAAATGGTAATTTCATGAAATTAGTAGGTATTTACATGTGTTTGACTAAGGAACTGAAGATAAAATAAAAAAATAAAGGCAATGAATTGTAGATTCATCATTCCCCTATATTTTACCTTTTCTAATCCCTTAACAAACACATTTGGAAAATGAGTGAAAACAAAAATAAAGAAAAGAAAAAGGAATGAAGTTAGAACAATGTTAACTTTTAAAATTATCTTCATAAAATTGTAGTATGGAGCTCTGTTGGACCTTTAGATTATTAGTGTGTCGGAACCTTAATGAAAAATGGATTTAAAACCTAACAACCTCTAAGTTCCACAAGACTCCTATTCATGTCTCCTCAATAGTCCGGTCCGAACAAGTCTACATACACAAACTCTTATGACTATGAATTTTTACTTGTACGATGTAAGTGAAATATAGCTCCTTATCTCAAAAGTAACAAAGAAACAACCTCTCTCAACAAGGTAACTCTAATCCTCGGGTCTAGAAACTCTTTCCTCGAGGAGCGGGGATATTTCCTTCTAAGTTCAAGTACAACCAGCTCAAGAAGAGGGGATGTAGAAGAGAATGGACGGTAACCAATGTAGCTACCTATCCTTGGATGCATGACCAGTGTAGCCAAGTCATCCATTGCAAGCTTACAAACATTTGACTTTGAAGCTCTTATTCTTTTTTTTCACTTGTATATTGATAAACACGGATTTCGACGGCCTTAAGTTCAACACAAAGCGTGAACTCAGTCGAAGTGTCGACCAATCAAAATCCGAGTTTGATCAACAATTAACCCACACTAAGATCAACAAATTAGAAACAATGTGGAGTTAAAATTTATTTTTAACTCTGCACAAATGATGTATATGGGCAAGTATGCAGAGAGTTCGAACACAGGGAGCAAACAGTGTAGCTCAAGCAAATGAATGCTAAGTGTGTGAGTGTGTGATGTGTCTACACTAAGCAGGCAAGCAACTACAATTTTTGTGGGTTTTTTTTTTTATTTAATTTTTAATTTTGTATTTTGATTTTTGATTTTCTAATTTTTATATTTTATATTTTATATTTTTTTTTATTTTTCTTTTTCAATGTTGGAAAGTAAAGGCAATATAAGATAAGGCAAGATAAAATATTTATAAGAATGCACAAAAATACTCAAAAATTCAGAACTGAGATGTTTTTGGTATTTTTAAGGTTTTTTACTGTTTTTGTGATTTTTGGGGCTTTTTCCAGATGTTTTTGATATTTTTAAAGATTAAAATAAGGCAAAACAGTGGAAATAGGGCTGGCTGGGAATAAAATGTAATTTAAAAATAGCAACCAGTGCCAAAAATATTTCACACTATTTTTCTAACAAAGAGAATAAATTAAAGGACAAACAGAAGCTGAGTTTATATTTTTTTGATTTTTCTACTATTTTATATATTTTTTTGAAGTTTTTGAGTGTTTTTAGATTTTTAGTGTTTTTCTTTTGAAATTTTTAATGATTTTTGGACTGACACTAAAAGATGATAAAATAGACACTAGGTGATTTTTTTGGAATTTTTGGAGGTGTTTTGATATTTTTTTGGTATTTTCTAAGGTAGACAGTACACAAAATGAGAGTTTTTGATTTTTAATAAATATGAAAATAAAATAAAATCAAAAACTAACTAGGTGGCGTTAAAGTACAAGTGTCCAGGGACCTAAATCTAATTTTGTGGAATTTTTGGGCTTAAGAAGATATTTTAAAAAATTAGAACAAGACCCCAATCATCAAACAGTGCTGGCAAGGGCATACATGCAAATAGTAAAACATTCAGGGGCCAACATGCAATTTTCCACAAAATATTACACTAAAACTTGCATTTCAAGGATTAAACACCAATATCCAAACCCGCAAGGGTATATGTGCAATTTACCCACAGGACGCGTGACTTGCACGCGCCTGGGAGGGGTATTTTTGCAATATTACAAAGCTCAGGGGGTTCGATGCAATTTCTCCAAAATATTACAACTTGACATAAATGTTCATGGACTTAAACGAAATAAACAAACCCCAGGGGGGTCCCTGCAAAATACCCAGCCACCTCACGCGCACGGGCACGTGAGGTGACGTGGATTGGACCCGAGTGCAAATAAGTAAACAACGGGGGCCTTCGTGCAAATATTACAAAAATATTTAAACTGCCGAGGAAAGTTTTAGTACTATTAAAATATTACAAAAATGGGGCGGGGGTTTGTAGCAAAATACCCACGCCAAGGCGGGAGCGGACGGCTGATATCGCTTCACTTGAACACGTGTCCTGCTCTCGCGCGCCGATACCTCTTCGTTGCCTACGGCTGCGATTAGAACTCTTTGCGTGATCGGACGGCCGAGGCTGATGGAGATCCAACGGCCACAGCAAGATCTGGGGCGTCCCTCGGATCGGACGGCTGGAACCTCCCCTGCTAGAACAGGGAAGAACTCCGTTCCTCACGAACTTCGATCGGCTCACAGGCGTTGCTCCGGCCTTGGATCTCGTCGCTGGAGGTTCCTGACGACGCCTGGAAGGTCCCCCAACCTCGCGGCGAGGCCAAAATGGGCGGGAAAGCTCCGGCGCGCCGCCGCAAGCTTGAGGACGAAAGGGGGCTCCAGGTAGCACGGTTCCTCAAAATCGACCCCCCAGATGGGGTCTTTCTGGCGCTAGGACCTGCAAAAAGTGGTGAGAAGGCCCAGGGCAAATTGCCTGGGCCTCGCGGAGGCGTGGGGGTGCGCGATAGATGAACGGTGGTGATGGTGGTCGGAGGTGTCTCCGGCGAGCAATCGATTTAGCGAATCGATGCGATAATGAAGTGGATGATCGGGGGATAATGGAGCTGGAAACGCAAGGGATGCAACTACGGAGAAAAACTAAGGAGTAACACACGACCTCGAACCCAAAAGGGTGAGGGAAAAGTACCTCGACGGCGGTCGCCGGAGGTTGGAACACGCGGCGCTATCGACCCTCTCCCGCCGCCTGGATGCGCTGAGCTCGAAGCTGTCACCTTCGGGCGTCGATGGCTGGACCAAGGAGGGTGGTTCACTGGTGATTCGCGGTTCAACCCGAGAAAGGAAGATGGTGGGTTGTATTTGAAGAGCGTTGGGTGCGTGTTTTCGAGGCATGATCACGGGTGGAGGAAGAAGATCTGAGTGGATCTGATGGAGCGGCGATGGAGATGGATCAGAGCGGCGCAACTTCCATGAAGGAAGCGGCGGCAAAGGACGAGCGGCGCGTCCTAGGAAAATCCACCAAGGTGGGCAAAAACCCAGGCGCGCCAGAGCTACAGTAGACGAAGGACGGGCTGTTGACCTGCTGGTCAACAGTCGCTAGCTTCTGGTTGGTCCACGTGGACCAACCAGAAAAAGATAATAAAAAATGTTTTGTTAATTCGTTTAAAAATAGAAAAAGGCCGAATTAATTTTTGGGTAAAAAATAAAAAATGTTTATTTTTTTATGTAGTATTTTATTCCGATTTTTATTTATTTTTATGACTGATATTTTTACAAATTTACGTTTATACCCCTATATAGGTATATTATCTATGTATTTTAGTATTTTATTTTTATTTTGTGTATTTAATCTACTTATTTTTGTTTATTATTTTCTAAAATTATAAAATTACTTTTATATACACAAATGTATTTTTATTTTATTTTTATGAATTGTTTTGTATATACATATAGAAAGTATAGGTATAAGTACAGGTAATATACCTATGTATTCTTTATACAAGTGTTTTGATTTTGAGTTTTATTTACATTTTTATTCTGATTTTAATGTACATAATTATTATAAATAATATTTACAACATTATAAAAATATAAAATTGGATAAATAATGAATAAAGAATAAAGTGAATATTTTAATCTGTACACTTATACAATGAGGGTCCAGAACTCAACTTTCAGACCGTAGCTCCGCCAAATGCGAAACCACCACCACAAAATAGATTATTTTATTCTATATACAATTAAAGGTGAGTACGCTGCATTTGGAGTTTTTAATTGTGAGATACGGGTCTGGGAAGTTGGCATTCTGGATTTTTATTCAGACCATAACTTTTTATCTGTACATTATTTTTCTGTGAAATCAATTTTGTATTTTTCTTTATTAAATTATCTACAACTTTTGTGTACAAAGTTTCTTTATTTGATGTACAAAAAGTGGAACCAAAAATAGGTCCCAAAATGAAGAAAGAATGAAAAAAAATAGGTATTTTATCTGTGTATCTGACCTTATCTCCCCCTACTTTATTCCTTGTCGACCTATTCATCAAGATGCCTAGGTCTCGGGGGTTTTGGATCATAAAATATTTACAATATTTTATTCTTTTTTCTTTTCTTTATTTATTCTATAATTTTGGCCTTAATTACAGTAATTTACACACTGTTGAGATGCACATGCATGAATGCTGAGATGCTTGATTTAAGGCTATTTACAGGCATTTGCTAGGGTTTTAGGTGCCAAAATGATAGAATAAAGATGATGAAATGTGGATTCATCATCCCCCTATACTTTACCTTTGCTAGTCCCTAGCAAACACTTATGCAATAAGTGCAAAAAGAAAAGAAAGAAAAGAAAAAGAAGAACTTGGATTTTACTTGATTATCAAACTTGTCTTCGCAAAATCGAAGTTTGGGGCTTAAGTCGGACCTTTGGAAATTTAGTGCGGTCGGAACCTTAATGAGAACCAAGTTTGAAATCCAACAGTCCTCGAGAATCCCAAAACTCTGTCCAAGTCTCCTCAATAGCCAGGTCAGAAATACTTCAACTCATACGCAAACTCTTACGACTATGAATCTGACTCGTACAGTGTAAGTGATATGTAGCTCACCACCTCAGGAGTAGCAAAGAAACAACCTCCTCCAACCTGGTAACTCTAATCCCTCGGTCTAGCAACTCTTTCCTCGAGAAGCGGGGTATTCCCTTCTAAGTTCAAGTGCAACCAGCTCAAGAAGAGGGGGGTGAAGAAAAGAATGGACGGTAGCCAGTGTAGCTACCTATCCTGGGATGCAAGACCAGTGTAGTCAAGTCATCCTGCTGCAGGCTCACATATTTGACTTTGGAACTCAAGCTTGCTTATTGACTTTACATACTTTGCAGGCTTTTTATTTTTGTACATGCCTGAACTCTTTTTTTTTTTTTTTTGAATACTATGCACAACAGCATTTACATAAGGAGTTTTTCTCTTGAGCCAGTAGACTATCCCTCTTTTGAAGCTTTATTGCAACCCACGGCTTCTGTCTTTAGCCTTCATCACTACTAGACCAAGTTGAGGTGCACTTCCTTCACTATAAGAAGAAGAGAGGTTCCGCCTAGAAGTACTACCCTCATATGCTACCCCAAGCCAAAGGAAACTGCCTCCTCACCACCTCATCCGTGGAGAGCTATGTGAAAGGTGCAGGTGTCCAAGTTAGGTCATTATCAACAAGAGTCGTGCGTGTTCTCCGAAATACTCTACTTAGGCGGTCAAGAATCCATTGAACCAAGTCTCGTGATCCTCAAAGAATTAAGTCAACTAGACCTGAAGTACCTCAAACCCAGTTCCTATAAAGTTCCTGTTATTAGGTAGATTTTAAGGTCCAATCAAGCTCCAATCTCCGGATTTTACTTAGACTTGTTCAACTATCAAACTCAATCCGAAAAATGCTCATGCTATGCACTGGTATGCAGAAAATATTTTTGTGATGCAATTTTCAAGGATTTTGAACTTTTTATGGATTTTTGAAAATATGATGATGATGCACATGCAGATGCAATACTTTTGTCTTTTTCAAAAAGATTTTTCAAATGTTTTTGGATTTAGATTTTGCAAATGTTTTTGGGAATTTTGAAAACAAAAAGTTTGGCTACAAACTAGGTGAAAACTATGTACACGGGAGTGCTTCTTATATACAAGAAGTGGATTTTAAGAATTTACAGGGTAAGTGATCAATTTTATACATATATATACAGTGGATTTTTGGTGTGATGTGAATATTCCTCAAACTTATTTGACACAAGCTTTTCACACAATTTTTGAAAACTTATAGTCCAAAATAGTTTTTACAAACATTTTACAAACATGTACACTCATTTGAAAATCATTTTGCAATCGGTTTTTCAAAACAGTATATATAGGTTTTTCAAATATTTTTGCAACCATTTTTCAAACCATTTGTAAATCATTTTTCAAACATTTTATTTCACACAAAGAAAAGAAGTTTTACAAACCACACTTTTTTACAAAGGTTGAAAACATGTAACAAAATATTTTCAAAATAGTTTTCAATAGATGTTCACACAGATTTTCAAACCATTTTTCAAACATTTTGCAAAAAATGTTTTCACCTGATTTATTAATCAGTAATTACAGAAAGAATTTGAGGAATAATCACATCGTTTTATTAAGAATTTTTAATGAATTTTTAACGGATTTTTAGCCATATTATTAAGGAATATACGAAAGTACGAGTTATGGCTAAAGTATATACGTAGTATATACGACCCCCCTATACTTAGCTTGAGCTATGTCCTCATAGATCGGAGAGAGAAGAGAAGACATAACTCGTACTAAGTATAGACAAGTCTAAAGAATAAATGAATGGATCAATGAGAAGTTGACTGTCCCCCCTATACTTAGGATCAAATAATCCTAAGTATAGCAGACTGTACACAACGCAGGGAGGGTCAAGGGTGGGAATGAACAGATCGTACTCAGATTGTCTCCCCCTATACTTAGGGTAAGATATCCCTAAGTATAGACAAGAAGAGGAGACAATGGAGAGGATCGAAAAGAATAGAAAAACTCGGGGTGCCAACCCCCCTATACTTAGGACAAAGTACGTCCTAAGTATGGAAAACTGTCTACAAGGGCGGCACCTTTGTGATAGATAAAGAAAATAGAAAAGGAAAAGAAGAAAAGAAGAAAAGAATACTTCAACCGAAAACAGAGTGATATAAACAGATAGATCTGTACAGCGGAAAGTAGCATTTGATCACCATGTATGAGATGTAGATGATGAGAATCAAAGGACACATCTCATACCAGAAGAATGGGGGCTACGTCAATGGTCGGCGGATCATGATCAAGATATAATTTCAAGCGTTGACCGTTGACGCGGAAGGTAGAGGAAGATGACGGTTCGGATATGTCGATGCTTCCATTGTCATGTACCTTCCTGACCACATACGGTCCTTTCCACTTGCTCTGTAATTTCCCTGGGAATAATTTCAGCCTGGAATCAAACAACCATACTCTCTGATCTGGCTCAAACTGTTTATGGCTGATATGCGAATCGTGCCATGTCTTCACTTTCTCTTTGTACTGTAGGCTGTTCGAAAAGGCTGTATCTCTCAATTCCTCCAGGGCTGCCAATTCTGCTCTTCTCTGGTCACCTATACTCTCGGGATCTAGAAGCAACTCAGTAACTGCCCAAAAAGATTTGTGCTTGATCTCCACTGGCAAATGGCACTGCTTGCCATAGACGAGACGAAAGGGAGATGTTCCCAATGGATTCTTGAAAGATGTCCGATAAGCCCACAAGACCGAGTCCAAAAGCTGTGACCAATCCTTTCGGTCTGGGCGAACAACTTTCTGCAAGATAGTCTTTATCTCCCTATTCGATACTTCGGCTAGACCATTAGTCTGAGGGTGATAAGGAGTGGCAACCCGATGGTCAATGCCGAACTCGTCAGCAAGGGCCCTAACTTTGTCATTGATGAAATGAGACCCCCCGTCTGAAATCAAGACTCTAGGTACTCCGAACCGTGAAATGATATTTTTCCTTAAAAATTTGCAAACGGTTTTAGCATCTGCGGCTCGGGCGGGGATGGCTTCAACCCATCGGCTGACATAATCCACAGCGAGCAAAATATGCTCGAATCCCTGACTCTTAGGAAATGGGCCCATGAAATCAATTCCCCATGCATCAAAAACCTCACAAAAGTGAATGGGTTGCATGGGCATCATGTCTCTCTGTCCGCAGGTTCCCATTTTCTGACAGTCAGTACATCTCTTCACGAACTCATCAGAATCCTTGAAGAGAGTAGGCCACCATAGGCCGGATTGAAGCACCTTCTGTGCTGTCCTTTTTCCAGAATGATGTCCTCCTGCCTCAAGCTTGTGGCAGTATGTGAGGACGCTATGCTGCTCTTCTTGAGGAATGCACCTCCTCCAGATACTATCCCCTCCTTCATGATAAAGGACGGGATCCTCCCAATGGTAAAACTTGGCCTTAGCTAGGAAGGTCTCAAGTTTCTGCCTGGGCCAACCCTGAGGGACTGTCTTAGCAACAAGATAGTTTACAAGGTCAGCATACCATGGGAGTGAGGTGACAGCCAAGATCGCCTCATCTGGAAAAGTCTCGGTTATAGGTGCACTGGGCTCAGATTCCTCAAGATTCTCCAATCTGGAGAGATGATCCGCCACCACATTCTTGACTCCAGGCTTGTCCTTAATCTCAATATCAAATTCCTGGAGTAGAAGGATCCATCTGGTGAGACGTGCTTTGGCATCCTTCTTAGCCATTAAATACCGGATGGCGGTATGATCGGTGTAAATGGTCACTCTAGATCCGAGAATATATGATCTATACTTATCAAGAGCAAAGACTACGGCCAGCATCTCTTTCTCAGTCACAGTGTAATTCCTTTGAGCGGCATCTAAGGTCCGGCTGGCGTAGTGAATGGCAAATGGTAACCCATCCCTCCTCTGTCCAAGCACAGCCCCAATGGCAAAATCTGAAGCATCCGTCATGATCTCGAATGGAAGAGACCAATCGGGTGGCTGAAGGACAGGAGCTGACACAACCATGTTCTTGAGAGTCTCAAAAGATTCAAGACACTTATCATTAACAATAAACTCGGTGTCTTTGGTCAGTAAGTCAGTGAGCGGTCGGGCGATTCGGCTGAAGTCCTGAATGAACCGTCGGTAGAAACCGACATGCCCCAGAAAAGACCGTAACTGACGCAAATTGGACGGCGGATTGAGTTTTCTGATGATGTCCACCTTAGCCGGATCGACCTCCATGCCCCTGTTGGAGACGATATGACCAAGGACCGTCCCTTGAGTCATCATGAAATGACTCTTCTCCCAGGATAAGACTAGATTAACCTCTATGCAACGCTTCAGCACACGGTCTAGGCAGTCAAGACAAGCGTCGAACCCGTCGCCATAGACCGAGAAGTCATCCATGAAGACCTCTAAACAGTCACCCACCATGTCCGAGAAGATGGACAACATGCACCTTTGGAATGTCGCTGGAGCGTTACATAGACCAAAGGGCATCCGTCTGAAAGCATACGTCCCAAACGGACAGGTGAATGTCGTTTTCTCCTGGTCTTCGGGCGCAATGGCCACTTGATTATATCCAGAGTACCCATCAAGAAAACAGTAATGGCTCTTCCCAGCTAACCGCTCGATAATCTGATCAATAAATGGTAGCGGGAAGTGATCCTTCTTGGTGGCCTCATTCAATCGTCTGTAGTCCACACAGACCCTCCAAGAAGTTGGTACTCTGGTAGCGATCTCCTCTCCAGACTCATTGACAACTGTAGTGATACCCGTCTTCTTGGGTACCACATGTAAAGGACTTACCCATTTAGAGTCGGAGATGGGATAGATGAAATCAGCGCTCCACCACTTCGAAATTTCTTTCATGACGACCTCTCGAAGGTTCGGGTTCAGCCGTCGCTGGAACTCACGCGATGGCTTAGCGTCATCCTCGAGATAGATGTGGTGGGAGCACAGCTTCGGGCTCAGCCCCTTGAGATCAGCTATACTCCAACCGATTGCCTTGCGGTTTCTTTCAAGAACCTCCATCAAACGAGATTCTTGCTCTCCAGTCAAATCTGCTGAGATAATGACTGGGTACATGTCTGGCTTTCCAGCAAGGAATCTGTACTTCATTGACTGCGGCAGAGGTTTCCGTTCTGGACAACTGGGAGGTGGCAGATCTGGCTTCTGATATGTCTGTGTAAAGGCGACCAGGTCTGCATGGGAGAACTCTCGCTCTGCATGAATTTCTGACGAAGGGCGGCCTGATGGATCATCAATAGACTGTACTGGCTCGCACTCTGTCATGGCTGTCAGCTCAGTAGGAATCAGACAAGGTAAATAGTCATCAAAGTCATCCCAGTCAATGTCTGAATCCGAGGGATCAGAGGAAGATGAGCAAGAATGAAACTCATCTGCACCACTCATCACAACACTGTCAGCTTCAGATGTATCCTCCTCCAGGGATGTGCTCTCCCGGCTCTCGACTGCCATGAGCTTGAGATACAGTGAATCTGTAGGCAAGGTGAGGGTCGATGCTACAGGATCTTTCCAATTGGATTCATCATCAGTCATCTCAAAGTCACAGACCTGGTGGATGTCTAGCTCCTCCTCTGTCATCTGCTCGGCCTCGCTGGATTGCTCTGAGCATTCTGCCTCTCTGGCTCTGATCTCTTCGATCGTCTCTATTTGTATGGTTTCGCCTTCTACGCGAAAACATACCTTCCCACTGTCATGGTCGGTCACCGCCTTGGCTGTGGCCAAGAATGGACGTCCGAGAATGATGGGGGCATCAGTTACCGACTCAGGGATCTCCATGTCCAACACAACGAAGTCCACGGGGAATTTCAGGCCCTGAATGGTAACGACCACGTCTTTCAATAACCCCTTCGGCCTCTTAATCGACCTATCAGCAAACTGAAGGACGGTTCTGCTTCGAAGAAGAGGGCCAAACTCAAACTGCTTGAGTAAGGCTGCCGGAAGGAGGTTAATCGAAGAGCCGCTGTCTAATAGAGTACGATCAAACTGCTGCTCTTGAATCTCGCATCTGACATAAGGAGCTCCTGCGTCTGGTCGCTTGGCTGGCAATGTGTTCTGAATGGCGCAGCAAGTGTTATGCGTGAGCATATGGATTTGATCTCTGTGCCTCTTCCTTCTTCGGACAGTAGTTGTTTCTTTCAGATTCTTCTTGAAGAAGGGAATATGCTCAAACGCTTCTCGTAGAGTCAGCTGAATATGAAATCTGTCAATCATCTCGTTGCCGAACTCTACCTGTTGGTTCTTTTTGGGATTTTCTTTTCTATTCCCCTTCGCTCGGCGGAGTGCCTCAGGGAAGGGGATGGTAGGGGCCTCCTCAGATGGAGGACTAGGAATCGGTTCCTGTGCCTGTGAAGATGGAGAATCCATACAACAATCATCATTCAACACATATGGATCCGCAATTTGAACAGAAACCTTTCCTTTATTCATATTTTTGTTTTTGTTTTTCGTCCCACAGTCTCTAGATACAAAATGTGGTGACATCACAGTGGCTGGCTCAACAAAAGTAGATGTGGTGGCCTCAGCACCACCACTAGCACCGGTCTTCGCGGCATCAGCACCGCGCTCTGGTTCTTCTCCCAAAATGGTGGCATCAGCACCACCGTCTGCATCTGGTATCACAACGGCCTCAGCACCGTTGTCCTGAACTCCATCATTGGTGGCATCAGCACCACCGTCTTCAACATCATCATTAGCGGCCTCAGTACCGCTCCTCTGCTCTTCTGGCGCTCCTGGTTCTGCATCTGGCTGTCGCTCAGAAGAGGCGCCGCCGGCTGGCATCCTACCGCTCCTAGTAGTAACAAAATCAGCATCATAATAGGAATAAGATATGTCATTCAGATCATCACTAGGAGAGGTGTACTCTGTGAACTCTACCTGCTCAGATTTTCTTTTTAGGTTATTAGGATTGGGTTCGATCTGAGCGGGTATGGCGGCCTTGCCTTTGATGATATCCCGCATCTCCTGTCGGAACTCATCCATTTCTTGCCTGAAAGATGCTCGCTGTTCAGATAGCAAGCGGGCAAGATCATCAAGAGCAGGATTCTCGTAGGCTGGACCCTGAGAACCGGACGTCTGTCCCTGCTGGAAATGGGGCTGCTGCTGCTGGTATTGCTGCTGATATTGGGGGGGAGGCTGGGCATAAGAATGTTGAGGCGGCTGACGCTGCCTCCACTGCTGTCCCTGATAGGCGGGACGAGGACCACTGTGGTACTGCTGGGGTTGGTTGTACTGGGGCTGCTGGTGTTGTTGTTGTGGCTGGCCGCTCTGCTGTCCTTGAGGAGGAGGATGCTGTTGAGATGAGGAACCACCATTACCCCAACGGAATCCGGGGTGATCCCTACGAATTGCGGGCTGAGGGTATCGGTCATACCAAATCCCGTTGACTTCCATCAACGGTTCCTGCTCAAAGGGGGGTGGAGGAAGAACTGCCAGTGGCTGCTCCGGCTGATAAACCACCATCTGAGTCTCCTGAGATGGCGGTTGCTCTGGATGGTACTGCAACAATGGAACCGGCTCCGCCTGGATATGGTTCACCTGGCGGTATGAGGTGGAAGCCTGGTTGGAATTGTTGCTGCTGGAAACAACCTGTGACCTTGGAGGCTGTTGTGAATGGGCCTGCGCCTCCTGAATACAGAGAATTTGAGTTTTTAGGTCACTCATTGTCTTGGCGATCTGGTCCATCTGGGCCATGCCTTGGTTCTGCTTCTTTTCAAGGATCTCCATGCGGTCCAGCTTCTCACTGATGATCCCCATGTCGGCTGCTGCTGATTCAGCTTGGGCTGCGGCTACCGACGATGTATTGGGACCGGCATCGATGCGAGCGATTCTATGAAATGATCCGCCTCCTTGTGGTGGCTTTTGTTGGGTGTAGACACGGGCCTGAGTCATCACTGTGGTCACAGACCGCTCTATGAAATGTCGACCCTGGTCACGGATCTGTCTCTGCATCGATGCGAGCGATTCTATGAAATGAATGTGCCCTGGTCACGGATCTGTCTCTGCATAGTCTCCAGGGATGCCAACAAGGAATTATTGATGGCCGCCTGATCAAATAGGAATGGAGGGTGCTCATGATCATCTGCAGGCTCGCCTCTGTCTGACATGGCTGGATTTTCTGAAAATGCAAAAGAGGCCATTTCAGGTGCTGTAGAATGGGCCGAACTCTGTGATGCACTGAATTCTGACACAATTGGACTGAGGGAAGGAGAATGGGAATGGTGGTCGAGGGGGAACAGGGTGGATGTAAACTCAGGCTCGGAGAGCGGACTCTCCGAGGTAGTCCTAGATGAATAAGGAGGAGTGCGGGATAGCGGTGCCGACAGGGTCGGCCTAAGTGATCTCCGTCCCATCATCTTGATTATTAAGAAGAGTAGAGGAAAGGCAAGAGAAGAAGAAGAGTAAGATGCAACAAAATTGCGCACAATTGTGCTGTGTTTTTGATCTTGACCTAAACAAATCTAGCAATCAAACACAAAGCAAGGGTGAGTTCACCAACTCAACACATGAAGCCGTGAAGGTTCGGCTTTTATCTTTTCAGTTTTAGCTTGATTCAGGAATTTATCTTTTAACGAGTCCTTAGAACGCTACGCCTATAGGAGAGAGAGTACTGCCGGAAAAGTATCCCGTACTTGTCCTCCTCCTGTGTAACCTGTAGCTTGCACTTTTTGAGGTCCTTGTAACCCTTCCTGGATCCCTACTCAGCCAAAGAATAAGAGAGGAAGCCAATAGGCGAAACCGATACTTCGGATCTCGCTCGCAACGGAATCACCCGTGAGCGTGTAAGAACCTACTCGGACGCAGCCGGTGAGACAGACACCCCCGTGAAGGTGTGGCCTATGCTCGATACTTCGGACTAGGTCGATGCTCACACAATAGTGAGTCACCAATGGCGACCAAGCCCTACTCGACTACGTACGATAGAAGCGCCAATACTTCGGAAATCCAGGCGATACACAAGGCAGCCACAAGCTGGGTTTTTGGCTCTAATCCTTACGAAGCGCTCACCTCACTTGGAAGGAGACCTTCCCATGCAACCTGAATACAAGTGAGGGTATTACTCTCCCCAAGCAATGAATCCAATTACCGTTTTTTATTTTTGGTCAAGTTTTTTTAGCAGTCCCTTTTTTAATTTTTTTTGGTGTTATCGCTTCTTTTGAGTAGATTCAAACAAGCGCCTAACGTTTTTGTATTTTCTTTATCCTACTTTGTTCCAAAAATAGAGGGAGAAAAGAGTCGGAAAAGCCGTGCAAGTCGACACAAAGATGGAGATCTCACCTTTGTGCCTAAATGATGCGTGCAAAGTAAGAAGACTTACAGTGAATCCCAGCTCTCTCCATGCGGGATGCAAAGCAGAAATTTATAAACCTAAACTACATGCCGGTATGCACACGGAAAGCGTCCTAGATTAGGCAACTGCTAGCGTGAAGAACCACAAGTTAATTATCAACTCCCAATCCGAGTGTCCGGTCTTGGCTCACCCCTCCTCTTCTCGACACACTCGAGTTCAGGAGTAGCGCTTGATGGGGCTCGCTCACGGCGCGTGGATCAAAAGTGGATAACCAACTGTTTAATTAGTCTAAGTCCAAAACGTATCTATAGGAACATGCAAAGATTATTAGGTGTTTGGACCTATTCTACTCGAGTTAAGCAGGACCTAGATCTAGGAGCTCAATCCACAAAAGAAAATGAAAAATAAACACAAAACCGGAAAATGACAAGCGGTCAAAACACGATAAAAACCGCGGTGAGCCCCCGGGTGAACAAACACCCGGAAATTAGGCCCGAATGTTCAAGTGTCCAAGGTACCTGTATTATTACAATTTAAATGAATCACTCTCTCACAAAATTAAAGAAAAGCTAACTAATCCCTCTCTCTCTCACTCCTTGCTCTCTCCTGCCGGCTTGGCTAAAGAAAAGCCGGCTCCACGTCCCAAGGTTGCGTCGGTCGCCTAGGCGATCCGCCTCGCTCCGCGGTCCCTCGCAAGAAGACAAAGAAGAGATGGTCAGATAACTCAATCAAGATATATCAAAAATGTGAGAAATGGAAAACAATGCTATGGTAAACAATTCACACAATCAATCAAAATATGGACTACAAGCTGTTGCTCCCCGGCAACGGTGCCATTTGATAAACACGGATTTCGACGGCCTTAAGTTCAACACAAAGCGTGAACTCAGTCGAAGTGTCGACCAATCAAAATCCGAGTTTGATCAACAATTAACCCACACTAAGATCAACAAATTAGAAACAATGTGGAGTTAAAATTTATTTTTAACTCTGCACAAATGATGTATATGGGCAAGTATGCAGAGAGTTCGAACACAGGGAGCAAACAGTGTAGCTCAAGCAAATGAATGCTAAGTGTGTGAGTGTGTGATGTGTCTACACTAAGCAGGCAAGCAACTACAATTTTTGTGGGTTTTTTTTTATTTAATTTTTAATTTTGTATTTTGATTTTTGATTTTCTAATTTTTATATTTTATATTTTATATTTTTTTTATTTTTCTTTTTCAATGTTGGAAAGTAAAGGCAATATAAGATAAGGCAAGATAAAATATTTATAAGAATGCACAAAAATACTCAAAAATTCAGAACTGAGATGTTTTTGGTATTTTTAAGGTTTTTTACTGTTTTTGTGATTTTTGGGGCTTTTTCCAGATGTTTTTGATATTTTTAAAGATTAAAATAAGGCAAAACAGTGGAAATAGGGCTGGCTGGGAATAAAATGTAATTTAAAAATAGCAACCAGTGGCAAAAATATTTCACACTATTTTTCTAACAAAGAGAATAAATTAAAGGACAAACAGAAGCTGAGTTTATATTTTTTTGATTTTTCTACTATTTTATATATTTTTTTGAAGTTTTTGAGTGTTTTTAGATTTTTAGTGTTTTTCTTTTGAAATTTTTAATGATTTTTGGACTGACACTAAAAGATGATAAAATAGACACTAGGTGATTTTTTTGGAATTTTTGGAGGTGTTTTGATATTTTTTGGTATTTTCTAAGGTAGACAGTACACAAAATGAGAGTTTTTGATTTTTAATAAATATGAAAATAAAATAAAATCAAAAACTAACTAGGTGGCGTTAAAGTACAAGTGTCCAGGGACCTAAATCTAATTTTGTGGAATTTTTGGGCTTAAGAAGATATTTTAAAAAATTAGAACAAGACCCCAATCATCAAACAGTGCTGGCAAGGGCATACATGCAAATAGTAAAACATTCAGGGGCCAACATGCAATTTTCCACAAAATATTACACTAAAACTTGCATTTCAAGGATTAAACACCAATATCCAAACCCGCAAGGGTATATGTGCAATTTACCCACAGGACGCGTGACTTGCACGCGCCTGGGAGGGGTATTTTTGCAATATTACAAAGCTCAGGGGGTTCGATGCAATTTCTCCAAAATATTACAACTTGACATAAATGTTCATGGACTTAAACGAAATAAACAAACCCCAGGGGGGTCCCTGCAAAATACCCAGCCACCTCACGCGCACGGGCACGTGAGGTGACGTGGATTGGACCCGAGTGCAAATAAGTAAACAACGGGGGCCTTCGTGCAAATATTACAAAAATATTTAAACTGCCGAGGAAAGTTTTAGTACTATTAAAATATTACAAAAATGGGGCGGGGGTTTGTAGCAAAATACCCACGCCAAGGCGGGAGCGGACGGCTGATATCGCTTCACTTGAACACGTGTCCTGCTCTCGCGCGCCGATACCTCTTCGTTGCCTACGGCTGCGATTAGAACTCTTTGCGTGATCGGACGGCCGAGGCTGATGGAGATCCAACGGCCACAGCAAGATCTGGGGCGTCCCTCGGATCGGACGGCTGGAACCTCCCCTGCTAGAACAGGGAAGAACTCCGTTCCTCACGAACTTCGATCGGCTCACAGGCGTTGCTCCGGCCTTGGATCTCGTCGCTGGAGGTTCCTGACGACGCCTGGAAGGTCCCCCAACCTCGCGGCGAGGCCAAAATGGGCGGGAAAGCTCCGGCGCGCCGCCGCAAGCTTGAGGACGAAAGGGGGCTCCAGGTAGCACGGTTCCTCAAAATCGACCCCCCAGATGGGGTCTTTCTGGCGCTAGGACCTGCAAAAAGTGGTGAGAAGGCCCAGGGCAAATTGCCTGGGCCTCGCGGAGGCGTGGGGGTGCGCGATAGATGAACGGTGGTGATGGTGGTCGGAGGTGTCTCCGGCGAGCAATCGATTTAGCGAATCGATGCGATAATGAAGTGGATGATCGGGGGATAATGGAGCTGGAAACGCAAGGGATGCAACTACGGAGAAAAACTAAGGAGTAACACACGACCTCGAACCCAAAAGGGTGAGGGAAAAGTACCTCGACGGCGGTCGCCGGAGGTTGGAACACGCGGCGCTATCGACCCTCTCCCGCCGCCTGGATGCGCTGAGCTCGAAGCTGTCACCTTCGGGCGTCGATGGCTGGACCAAGGGGGGTGGTTCACTGGTGATTCGCGGTTCAACCCGAGAAAGGAAGATGGTGGGTTGTATTTGAAGAGCGTTGGGTGCGTGTTTTCGAGGCATGATCACGGGTGGAGGAAGAAGATCTGAGTGGATCTGATGGAGCGGCGATGGAGATGGATCAGAGCGGCGCAACTTCCATGAAGGAAGCGGCGGCAAAGGACGAGCGGCGCGTCCTAGGAAAATCCACCAAGGTGGGCAAAAACCCAGGCGCGCCAGAGCTACAGTAGACGAAGGACGGGCTGTTGACCTGCTGGTCAACAGTCGCTAGCTTCTGGTTGGTCCACGTGGACCAACCAGAAAAAGATAATAAAAAATGTTTTGTTAATTCGTTTAAAAATAGAAAAAGGCCGAATTAATTTTTGGGTAAAAAATAAAAAATGTTTATTTTTTTATGTAGTATTTTATTCCGATTTTTATTTATTTTTATGACTGATATTTTTACAAATTTACGTTTATACCCCTATATAGGTATATTATCTATGTATTTTAGTATTTTATTTTTATTTTGTGTATTTAATCTACTTATTTTTGTTTATTATTTTCTAAAATTATAAAATTACTTTTATATACACAAATGTATTTTTATTTTATTTTTATGAATTGTTTTGTATATACATATAGAAAGTATAGGTATAAGTACAGGTAATATACCTATGTATTCTTTATACAAGTGTTTTGATTTTGAGTTTTATTTACATTTTTATTCTGATTTTAATGTACATAATTATTATAAATAATATTTACAACATTATAAAAATATAAAATTGGATAAATAATGAATAAAGAATAAAGTGAATATTTTAATCTGTACACTTATACAATGAGGGTCCAGAACTCAACTTTCAGACCGTAGCTCCGCCAAATGCGAAACCACCACCACAAAATAGATTATTTTATTCTATATACAATTAAAGGTGAGTACGCTGCATTTGGAGTTTTTAATTGTGAGATACGGGTCTGGGAAGTTGGCATTCTGGATTTTTATTCAGACCATAACTTTTTATCTGTACATTATTTTTCTGTGAAATCATATTTGTATTTTTCTTTATTAAATTATCTACAACTTTTGTGTACAAAGTTTCTTTATTTGATGTACAAAAAGTGGAACCAAAAATAGGTCCCAAAATGAAGAAAGAATGAAAAAAAAAATAGGTATTTTATCTGTGTATCTGACCTTATCTCCCCCTACTTTATTCCTTGTCGACCTATTCATCAAGATGCCTAGGTCTCGGGGGTTTTGGATCATAAAATATTTACAATATTTTATTCTTTTTTCTTTTCTTTATTTATTCTATAATTTTGGCCTTAATTACAGTAATTTACACACTGTTGAGATGCACATGCATGAATGCTGAGATGCTTGATTTAAGGCTATTTACAGGCATTTGCTAGGGTTTTAGGTGCCAAAATGATAGAATAAAGATGATGAAATGTGGATTCATCATATATACACTCCGGCATGTATTTTACTTTTTAATCAGGCATGTTCACTTTTAGAGATTCTACCTTTTTTTTTGAAAATTATACAAGGTGCAACATGCACATAAGGAGTTTCCTCTTGAGCCAGTAGACTATCCCTCTTTTGAAGTATTATTGCAACCCGACAACATCCTGTCTTTAGAACTCAACATCGCCAAACCAGGTTGAGACGCACTTCCCTCCCTAGAGGAGAATGAGAGGCTCCTCTTAGATGTACTACCCTTGTATGCTACCCCAAGCCAAAAGATTCTGCCCCTCACTACCTCATCCATGAAGAGCTATATGTAGACTGCTTGTCCAAGGTAAGCCACGGTCTGAAAGTATCATGCGTGTGTTGTTAAATATTCTACTTAGACTAATCAAGATGACATGCGCACATAGTCTTATGGACTCAAAGAGTTAAGTCACTAGGACCTGAAAAGTCTTAACTCCATTTCTTATAAGGGTTCTCTGAAATTTAGTGGATTAAGGTCCAACTAAGCTCCATTCTTCAAATTATTCCGGATTTAGTTTAAATATCAATACTATCCTGAAAAATGCACATGCCAATGCAAGAAATATGTACAAGCAAAGAAAAGAAAGTAAAATTTTTTTATGAAACAATTTTCAAATTTTGAACTTTTTATGGATTTTAGAAAAAATGATGCACATGCAAAAGTTTTTTTAAACAAATTTTTTTACAAGTAGTTAATAATATATACAAGTATATATAATATTTTTAATAAGGGTTAGGGATGAGATACACATATTTACACAGGAGTGAGTTAATTATTTACAAAATCAGATAAAAGGATTTACAACTTGAGTAATTTATACAATTGTAATTTTTAATTTTTTTAATAATTTTTATGTGTGACGCATATATTCCTCTTACTTATTTGAAAATAGTTTTACAAATAATTTTTAAGACTATAGTCCAAAATAAATTTTCAAACGATTTTACAATCATTTACAAATATTTAAAAACAATTTTGCAAATATTTTTCAAACAATATATATAGATTTTAAAAATAATTTTCAACCATTTTCAAAATATTTGGAAATAGTTTTTTCAAAATGATTTTATTTCACACAAAGAATTTTTTTTACATGCCAAACTATTTTTTACAAAGGTTGAAAATATTTTTCAAATAGTTTTAAAAAAGTTTTTCAAATATATTTTCAAACTACTTTCAAAAAAAAATTTAAAATACTTTAACATGACTTATTAGTTAGTATATACAAAAAAAAGAATTTTGAGTAAATTCTGCATCTTTTTATTAGTTTTTATACTAGTATTTATAGAGTATTTTAGCCATTTTAAAAATATGAAAGTACGAGTTATGGCTAAAGTATATATACAATATATATATATATATATATATATATATATATATATATATATATATATGACACCCCCTATACTTAGCTCGAACTATGTCCTCATAGTGATCAAAGAGCTGAAAAGGAAGACATAACCCACGCTAAGTATTGAAAAGCGAAAAGAATACTATATTACAATGATAAATAAAAGAATAAGATAAATAGAAGTCGGTGATTCCGCTATACATAGGATCAAGTAATCCTAAGTATAGAAGACTGGATACAAGGGGAAACCCGAGGAGTAGAATGTAATGGATTTACCTCCCCTATACTTAGGGTAAAATATCCCTAAGTATAGGCATCAAAACATAGGTAAAGAATCAAAAGAATAATCACAAGTCTGATACCACCCATACTTAGGGTAAAGTACATCATAAGTATAACATAATCATGAGATGGAGATGGGGTGTTAGATAAAAGAATATACGATATGGACATCTGGATCTATACTGCTATAGGTGAAAGTGATAATCAGACATGAGATGCAAATGATGTGAGTCAAAAACCACATTTCATGAAAAATGAATGGGGGAAACATCGACGATCAGCAGATCATGATCTAGATATGGCTTCAGGCACTGACTGTTAACTCAGAAGGTGGACTCAAATGACATCTCAGACATATCAATGCTGCCATTGTCATGCACCTTATGGACCAAGTATGGTCCCTTCCACTTTTTCTGCAACATTCCTAAAAATAGTTTTATCCTGGCATCGAATAACCATACTTTCTAGTTCGGCTCAAACTAATTATGGCTGATGTGTAGGCTACTCGAAATGGTTGTATCCCTAAGTTCCTCTAGGACTGCCAATTCTATCTTTCTCTGATCTCCTACACTATATGGATCCAAAAATATCTCAGTAATAGCCCATAGTGACTTATGCTTCAGCTCAACTGGTAAGTGGCATGGCTTGCCATAAACAAGTCGGAATGGAGATGTACCCAATGGAGTCTTGAAGGATGTCCAATATGCCCACAAGACCAAGTCCAAAAGCAGTGACCAATCCTTTTGGTCTGAGCGGACAACCTTCCGCAGTATAGTCTTAATCTCCCTATTAAAAACCTCAGCAAGGTGATTTAGCAAAAATTAGGTGGTCTTAAGTTCCACACAAAGCGGGAACTCAGTCGGTGTGTTGACCACACTAAATCTGGACTAAAGTCAACAATTAACCCACACTATAGATCAAACAAATAGAAATAAATGCGGAGTTAAAATTTATTTTTAACTCTGCACAAAAGATGTATAGCAAGCAAGTATGCAGAGAGTTCGAACACAGGGAGCAAACAGGGTAGATCAAATAAATGTGTGTGAGTGAGTGTGAGTGGTGTCTACACTAAGCAAGCAAAGATTTTTGTGGGTTTTTAAATTTTTATTATTATTTTTTTAATTTTGTATTTTGGTTTTTAATTTTCTGATTTTTATAATTTTATAATTTATATATTTTTTCTTTTTAATATTAGAAGATAAAGACAATGTAATAAAAGAGAAGGTAGAATATTAATAAAAATATGCAAAAATAGCCAAAAATTCAGAAATAAAATATTTTTGGTATTTTTATATTTTTTTACTATTTTTGTGATTTTTGAGTATTTTTCAAAATATTTTTGGTATTTTTAAACACTGAAATAAACCAAAATAGTGAACAAGCTACTGGCTGGGGTGTAAAATGGGAATTAAAAATAGCAAACAGCCACAAAATTTTTCCAAACTGTTTTTCAAATAAAGACAATAAAAACATGAGACTACAGAACTTGAATTTGCAATTTTTGGAATTTTCTACAATTTTTTAGATTTTTTTGAAGTTTTTGAGTATTATCTAATTTTTAAGGTTTTTCTTTTGCAATTTTTATTGGTTTTTGGACTGACACTGGTAGATGATAAAACACACAAAATATAATTTTTCTGGAGTTTTTCAGAACGTTTTTATAAATTTTATTGGTTTTCTAATGCAAACAGTATGAAAAATGCATGTTTTTGATTTTTAATGAATATGAAAATGCAATAAAATCAAAAACTAAAAATATGGCGTGAAAGCACAAACACAAAGGAGCTTAAGTTTAATTTTTGAGAATTTTTCGAATCAAAAAGAGGCTCCAAAGAAATAAGACAAGTTCACAAAAATATTAAGACCTAGCAGGGGTACATATGCAAATATCCAAAGTTCCAGGGGCATACATGCAATTTTCACACAAAAATAACACTAAATATTTAATTTCCAGGACCAAATACAAATTACAAAACCGGCAGGGGTGTCGGCGCAAAATACCCACCAGGACGCGTGACTTGCACACGCCTGGCGAGGACTGAAGTGTAATTTCCCCAAAACTCGAGGGCTTACATGCAATTTCTCCAAATATATAACACTGAATATAAAAGTTCTTTAGACTAAAATGAAATAGTAAAAGACCCGAGGGCCTCCTCGCAAAATGCCCACCCCTCACGTGAACAGGTCACGTGAGGTGACGTGTCAGAGGACCTATATGCAAATACTAAAAGTGTAAGGGTCTACTTACAAAATTTACAAAATACTTAAACTACGAAATAAAGTTTCAGGACTAAATTAAAATTACAAAAATAGCGGGGGTGGCTCTGCAAAATACCCTCGACGCGCGTTTCAACGGCGGATGATCTTCACTTAACCACGTGGCGTGGATCTGACGGTCGATGACGCTTCGCGTGGACGGCGGAGATTAGATCGTTTGAGGACGATCTGACGGCGGAGATGTGCTTCGATCCAACGGGCGCTGCTCGACCTGGGGGAGCTCCTCGATCCGACGGCTGGGAGGTGATGATGAAGAACAACGAAGAACGCCGGCGAGGGCGAACTTCGTCGTCCCAGATCTTCGTCCTCCGGCGATGGCAGGGCTTCAAAATGGACGTGGAGCGTTCTGAGGTCCTCCTCTTCCTCCTGGAGTCGTCAAAAATCCACGGCGAGGGCCGTGGAGCTCGCTGGTGGCTGGCGGAGCTAGGGAGCTTCGATAGCTCCGGCGAGCTTCCAAAATGGGCTCCAGGCACGCGTGGATGTGCCGTGACTTGCAAAAAGAGTGAGGAGGTCCAGGGCAAACTGCCTGGACCTCTGGAAGGACATGGCGAGGCGTGAAGCGGAGTGGCGATGAACGGCCGGAGGAGCGCTCCGGCCAAGTGGGTGAATCGGGCGATTTAGGCGACTAAACTTAAGATTTTTTGGGGGCTTTTCATCCTAGAGCTAACATGAACTCAATGCAATAAAGAAATGAACGGGGGAAGGCCCTCAATGGCCAGAACTAGAGGAAATGGCAAACCTCGACCGCCGGAATTGCGGGAGGTACGGGAGACGCCTCCGGCCTCTGATGCCTTGGCTGAAGAGCTCGCGGCGAAGCTGTCACGTCCAGGAAGCTCTGGAGCACAAGAAAGGCGAGAGGGGTGGGCCGAAGGGAATCCAGTTTGAATTCGAAGGAGGGAGGTCGCTTATATTGGGTTTGACCCCGAGCTGCAGGGGCTCAAAGATCAAAGAAGCAGGAGCGCCTCAGTGATGCAACCTCCAATGTAATCGCAAGGCGGGCAAGGTGGTTGGTAGAGGAAGAAGATTGCAGAAGGATTCGAGGCGAAATGGTGAAAGCCTCGGCCTAGAAAAGTCCGCCAAATGCGGCCAAAAACCAGGCCTGACCAGGGATACAGGGTGAAAGACGACCAGTTGACCGGGGTCAACTGGTGGCGCCTCCTGGTTGGTCCACGTGGACCAACCAGGAAAAACCCACTAAAAATTATTTATAACATCATTTAAAAACAATAAATGGCATTATTAATTTATGATTATAAAATAAAAAATATTCGTTATTTTATGTAGTATTTTATTATGATTTTTAATTAATTTTATGAGGTATATTTTTATGAGTTTACTTTTTAGCCCTTTATAGGTATAATACCTATATATTTTAGTCTTTATTTTTATTCTGTGTATTTTACTTTTTTTATTTTTGTCTCTTATTTTATAAAGTTATAAAATACTTTTATACATGTAAATATACTTTTATTTTATTTTTCTGAATTGTTTAGCATATTTAATAAAATACAAGTATGTGTTATATAGGTATTCACATAGGTATAATACCTGTATAATCTATATATGTTTATTTTTATTTTGAGTTCTCTTTGCATTTTTATTCTGATTTTAATATACATAATTATTATAAGTAATTTTTATGAAATTATAAAAATATAAAAATACAAAAATAATGAATAAAAAATAAATTGAATATTTTACTCTGTACAAGTATACAATAAGGGTCTAAAACTCAACTTTCAAACCGTAGCTCCGCCAAATGCGAAACCACCGCCATTAAATAGATTATTTTATTCTATATACAATTAAAGGTGAGTTTAATGCATTTGGAGTTTCCATTTGTGAGATACAGGTCTGGGAAGTTAGGATTCTGGATTTTTATTCAGACCATAACTTTTTATCTGTACATTATTTTACAGTGAAATCAATTTTGTATTTTTTCTTTATTTGACTATCTACAACTTTCATGTACAAAGTTTCTTTATTTGATGTATAAAAAGTGGAACCAAAAATAGGTCCCAAAATGAATAAAGAATGAATAAAAATAACTAGGTATTTGACCCTTATCTCCCCCTACTTGATTCCTTGTCGACCTATTCATCAAGATACCTAGGTCTCGGGGTTTTGGGTCATAAAATATTTACGATATTTTATTCTTTTTCTTTTCTTTTATTTATTCTATAATTTTGGCTTTAATTACAGTATTTTATACACTATTGGGATGCACATGTATGAATGCTAAGATGCTATATTTAGAGCTATTTACAGGCATTTGCTAGGGTTTTCGGTGCCAAAATGATAGAACAAAGATGATGAAATGTGGATTCATCATCCCCCTATACTTTACCTTTGCTAGTCCCTAGCAAACACTTATGCAATAAGTGCAAAAAGAAAAGAAAGAAAAGAAAAAGAAGAACTTGGATTTTATTTGATTATCAAACTCGTATTCACAAAATCAAAGTTTGGAGCTTAAGTCGGACCTTTGGATTTTTAGTGCGGGCGGAACCTTAGTGAGAACCGAATTCGAAATCCAACAGTCCTTGAGAATCCCAAAACTCTGTCCAAGTCTCCTCAATAGTCAGGTCAGAAATATTTCAACTCATACGCAAACTCTTACGACTATGAATCTGACTTGTACAATGTAAGTGATGGTGGCTCTCCCCAACTGAAATGACAAAGAGACTGACTTCTCCAATATGACAACCCAATGATTCCCCAATCCAACAACTCATCCCTCAAGGAGCGGGGTATTCCCTTCTAAGTTCAAGTGGCAACCGGCTCAAGACGAGGGGATGAAGAGAAGAATGGACGGTAGCCAGTGTAGCTACCTATCCTAGGATGCAAGACCAGTGTAGTCAAGTCACCCAGCTGCAGGCTCACATGATTTGACTTTGAATCTCAAGCTTGCTTATTTGACTTCACAACATATGTACACTCCGGCAAGCATTTTTTATTTTTGTACATGCCTGTCTACTTTTTTGGAGTTTTTGCTTTTGCATTTTTTTGGAATACTATATACAGCAGCATTTACATAGGGAGTTTTTCCTCTTGAGCAAGTAGACTATCCCTCTTTTGAAGCTTTATTACAACCCACGATCTCCTATCCTCGAAACTCATCACTACCGGACGGGTTGGGGAGCACTTCCCTCCCTAGAGGAGGACAAGTGTTTCCACCTGTGTGCGTCTCATACCGGCAAATCCAATCCCCTCACCACTCCAACTGAGTTGAGCCATGTGAAAGGTGCAGGTGTCCAAGTTAGGTCATTATCAACAAGAGTCATGCATGTACTCCGAAATACTCTACTTACGCAGTCAAGAATCCATTGAACCAAGTCCCGTGATCCTCAAAGAATTAAGTCCACTAGACCTGAAGTACCTCAAACCCAGTTCCTATAAGGTTCCTGTTATTAGGTAGATTTTAAGGTCTAATCAAGCTCCAATCTCCGGATTTTACTTAGACTAGTTCAACTATCAAACTCAATCCGAAAAATGCGAATGCTATGCAATTCCATGCATAAAATATTTTTGTGATGCAATTTTCAAAGATTTTGCACTTTTTATGGATTTTTGAAAAGATGATGATGCATATGCAGATGCATTTTTTTGTCTTTTCAAAAAGATTTTTCAAGTGTTTTTGGATTTTAATTTTCCTAATGTTTTTGGGATTTTTGAAAACAAAAAGTTTTGGCTAAAAACTAGATTAAAAATATGTACACGGGAGTGCTTCTTATATATACAAGAAGTGGATTTTAAGAATTTACAAGGGTAAGTGATCAATTTTATAGATATCTATATAGTGGATTTTGGTGTGATGTTAGTATTCCTCAAAATTATTTGACACAAGCTTTTTCAAACAATTTTGAAAACTATAGTCCAAAATAGTTTTTACCAACATTTTGCAAACATGTACACACATTTGAAAATCACTTTGCAAAGGCTTTCGAAACAGTATAGATAGATTTTTCAAAACATTTTTGCAACCATTTTTCAAACCATTTGCAAATCATTTTTCAAACATTTTATTTCACACAAAGAGAAGAAATCTTACAAACCACACATTTTTACACAGGTTGAAAACATGTAACAAAATATTTTCAAAATGGTTTTCGATAGATGTTCACAAAGATTTTCAAACTATTTTTCAAACATTTTGCAAAAAACGTTTTCACCTGATTTATTAATCAGTAAATACAAAAAGAATCTGAGGAACAAACACCTTTTTATTAGGGATTCTTAATGATTTTTTAAGAATGATTAGCCATATTATTAGGAAAATATGAAAGTACGAGTTATGGCTAAAGTATATACGTAGTATATACGACCCCCTATACTTAGCTTGAGCAATGTCCTCATAGATCGGAGAGAAAAGAGGAGACATAACTCGTACTAAGTATAGACAAGTCTAAAGAATGAATGAATGAACCAATAAGAAGTTGACCGTCCCCCCTATACTTAGGATCAAATAATCCTAAGTATATCAGACTGTACACAACGCAGGGAGGGTCAAGGGTGGGAATGAACAGATCGTACTCAGATTGTCTCCCCCTATACTTAGGGTAAGATATCCCTAAGTATAGACAAGAAGAGGAGACAATGAAGAAGATCGAAAAGAATAGAAGAAACTCGGGGTGCACACCCCCTATACTTAGGACAATGTACATCCTAAGTATGGAAAACTGTCTACAAGGGCGGCACCTTTTTGATAGATAAAGAAAATAGAAAAGGAAAAGAAGAAAAGAAGAAAAGAAGAAAATAACTCAACAGATGAAAGAGTGATATGGACAGATGATATGTACAGCAGAAGGTAGAAGTGGTCACCATGTATGAGATGCAGATGATGTGAGTCAAGGAACACATCTCATACCAGAAGAATGGGGGCAACGTCAATGGTCGGTGGATCATGATCTAGATATAGTTTCAGGCGTTGACCATTGACACGGAAGGTATAAGAAGATGACGGTTCGGATATGTCGATGCTGCCATTGTCATGTACCTTCCTAACCACATATGGACCTTTCCACTTGCTCTGTAATTTCCCTGAAAATAATTTTAGCCTATAATCAAACAACCATACTCTCTGGTCTGGCTCAAACTGTTTATGGCTGATGTGGGAATCGTGCCATGTTTTCACTTTTTCTTTGTACTGTAGGCTGTTGGAAAAGGCTGTATCTCTCAGTTCTTCCAAGGCTGCCAATTCTGCTCTTCTTTAGTCTCCTATGCTCTCGGGATCTAACAGTAACTCAGTGACTACCCAAAAAGATTTGTGCTTGATTTCCACTGGCAAATGGCACGGCTTTCCATAGACGAGTCGAAAGGGAGATGTCCCCAATGGATTCTTGAAAGAAGTCCGATAGGCCCACAAGACCGAGTCCAAAAGCTGTGACCAATCCTTTCGGTCTGGGCGGACAACTTTCTGCAAGATTGTTTTTATCTCCCGATTCGATACTTCGGCAAGACCATTAGTCTGAGGGTGATATGGTGTGGCAATCCGATGGTCAATGCCGAACTCGTCTGCAAGGGCCCTAACTTTGTCATTGATGAAATGAGACCCCCCGTCTGAATTCAAGACTCTCGAAACCCCGAACCGTGAAATGATATTTTTCCTCAAAAATTTGCATATGGTTTTAGCATCTGCGGCTCGGGCGGGAATGGCCTCAACCCATCGGCTGGCATAATCAACAACGAGCAAAATATGCTCGAATCCCTGACTCTTAGGAAATGGGCCCATGAAATCAATCCCCCATGCATCAAAAACCTCACAAAAGTGAATGGGTTGCATGGGCATCATGTCTCTCTGTCCGCAGGTTCCCATCTTCTGACAGTCAGTACATCTCCTCACGAACTCATCAGAATCCTTGAAGAGAGTAGGCCACCATAGGCCGGATTGAAGCACCTTCTGTGCTGTCCTTTTTCCAGAATGATGTCCTCCTGCCTCAAGCTTGTGGCAATATGTGAGGACGCTATGCTGCTCTTCTTGAGAAATGCACCTCCTCCAGATGCTATCCCCTCGTTCATGATAAAGGACGAGATCCTCCCAATGGTAAAACTTGGCCTTAGCTAGGAAGGTCTCAAGTTTCTGCCTGGGCCATCCCTAAGGGACTGTCTTGGAAACAGGATAGTTTACAAAGTCGGCATACCACGGGAGTGAGGCGACCGCCAAGATCGCCTCGTCTAGGAATGTCTCTGTGATAGGTGCACTGGGCTCAGATTCCTCAAGATTCTCCAATCTGGAGAGATGATCCACCACCACATTCTTCACTCCAGGTTTATCCTTAATCTCAATATCAAATTCTTGGAGTAGAAGGATCCATCTGGTGAGGCGTGCTTTGGCATCCTTCTTAGCCATTAAGTACCGGATGGAGGTGTGATCAATGTAAATAGTCACTCTAGACCCGAGGATGTAAGATCGATACTTATCCAGAGCAAAGACTACGGCCAGCATCTCTTTCTCAGTCACAGTGTAATTTCGCTGGGCGGCATCCAAAGTCCGGCTGGCGTAGTGAATGGCAAAAGTAAACCATCCCTCCTCTGTCCAAGCACGGCCCCAACGGCAAAATCTGAAGCATCCGTCATGATCTCGAATGGGAGAGACCAATCGGGTGGCTGAAGGACAGGAGCTGAAACAACCATCTTCTTGAGAGTCTCAAAAGATGCAAGATACTGATCATTGATAATAAACTCGGTGTCTTTTGCCAGCAAGTCAGTAAGCGGTCGGGCAATACGACTGAAGTCCTAAATGAACCATCGGTAGAAACCGACATGCCCCAGAAAAGACCGCAACTGACACAGATGGGACGGTGGATTGAGTTTTCTGATGATATCCACCTTGGCCGGATCGACCTCCATGCCCCTGTTGGAGACGATATGACCGAGGACCGTCCCTTGAGTCACCATGAAGTGACTCTTCTCCCAAGATAAAACAAGATTGACCTCTATGCAGCACTGAAGCACACGATCTAGGCAGTCAAGACAAGCATGGAACCCGTCACCATAGACCAAGAAGTCATCCATGAAGACCTCTAAACAGTCACGCACCATGTCCGAGAAGATGGACAACATGCACCTTTGGAATGTCGCCGGAGCGTTACATAGACCAAAGGGCATCCGTCTGAAAGCATACATCCCAAACGGACAGGTGAATGTCGTTTTCTCCTGGTCTTCGGGAGCAATGGCCACTTGATTATATCCAGAGTACCCGTCAAGAAAGCAGTAATGACTCTTCCCAGCTAGCCGCTCGATAATCTGATCAATGAAGGGTAGTGGGTAGTGATCCTTCTTAGTGGCTGATAATTCCAAAAATCGATCGGTCTTGTGTTCCACACAAGGCGGGAGCTCAGTCAAAGCGTCAACCAATCAAATCCTGAAAATAATCAACAATTAACCCACACTAAAGATCAACAATTAGAAATAAATGTGGAGTTAAAATTTATTTTTAACTCTGCACAAAAGATGTATAGCAGTCAAGTATGCAGAGAGTTCGAATACAGGGAGCAAACAGGGTAGGTGCACAAATAAATGTGTGTGTGTGTGTGAGTGTGAGAGATGTCTACACTAAGCAAGCAAGCAAGGATTTTTGTGGGTTTTTAATTTTGTATTTTTTAATTTTATTTTTATTTAATTTTAATTTTGTATTTTGATTTTTAATTTTCTGATTTTTATAATTTTATATTTTATATTTTTTTTTCTTTTTCAATATTGGAATATAAAGACAATGTAATCCAAGGAGTGATAAAATATTTATAAAAAGATGCAAAATAGCCAAAAAAATCAGAAATAAATTCTTTTTGATATTTTTAAGATTTTCTACTGTTTTTGTGATTTTTGGATATTTTTCAGAAGATTTTTGATAATTTTAAGCACTAAAATAAGGCAAAACAGTGAGCAAGCTACTGGGCGGAGATAAAATGAGAATTAAAAATAGCAACCAACCACAAAATATTTTCAAACTATTTTTCAAATAAAGATAATAAAAACAGGAAACTACAGAGCCTGAGTTTGCTATTTTTGGAGTTTTTTACAATTTTTGAGAATTTTTTTTGGAGTTTTTATGTATTTTTGAATTTTTGAGGTTTTTCTTTTGAGATTTTTAGTGATTTTTGGACTGACACTAAAATAGGATAAAAGACACACTAGGGAATTTTTTTGGAATTTTTCGAGGTATTTTAATATTTTTTGGAATTTTCTAAGCTAGACAGTGAATAAAAAGCATGTTTTTGATTTTTAATAAATATTAAAAAGCAATAAAATTAAAAACTAAAAATATAGCGTTCAAGTACAACCAACAAGAGCTTAAGTCCAATTTTTGAGAACTTTTGGAATTAAAATGATGGTTTAACTAATTAAAACAAACATACAAAAGTTAAACAAGCATGGCAGGGGTATATATGCAAAATGCTAAATATCCAGGGGCCTAACTGCAATTTTTACGCAAAACTTATAACTAATTAGAAAGTTTCTGGATGAATAAAAAATACTCAAACACGCAAGGGCTTCCCCTCAAAAACACCAAACGCACATGCGCGAGCACGCGCACCTGGCAGGGGCACCAAAGTAATATACAAATCGTCCGAGGAATGACGTGCAAAATTTCCAGAGGTTTTATACTGTAGATTAATGTTTTTGAATTAAAAACAAATATGCGAAATAATCCGGGACCCTTATGCAAAATCGCCAAGATCACGTGGGAATCAGATGTAAATATTTAAAAGCGCGGGGGGTCCTTGGAAAATATTACAAAAATAAATACTGGTAGATGAATGTTTCAGTACTCTTAATTAAATACAAAAATTGACGGGTTGGATTTGTAAAATACCCAGTCAAAGGCGGGCATCGACGGTTCAGATCCAACTACTTATGCCACGTGTCTATCCCGCATGGCGCGATGACGGTTCGGGTTCTATGCCCAGGATTAGATCATCAGGAGTGTATCGACGGCTCAGGGCGGCGCCAATCGGACGGTGAATGCTTCTCAGGAAGAACGGAGGACGATCGAACGACTATCGGGCGCTGAGGAAGAACAATGGATGAACACGGCCTGGATGAACCTCCAACACCAAGATCTTCACGCTCGACGCTTCTTTCTCCTCTCCGATGACACCAAGAGCCTCCCAGGTCCTCTCTCTATCGATCCGAGGTTTCAAAAAGCTCCAAGGAGCTCCGGTAATGGCAGGCGGAGGAGGGGGACCTGGGTGGTGCTCTTGCAGCCCGAGGAAGATGGATCCGAGGCTCAGACGCCTCCTTCAGGACCTGCAAAGAAAGAAAAAGGAAACAACACGCAAAGGCAGAAGTCCTGGCGTTTATTGGTGGGGAAATCGAAGGCGAGAAGTGGTGAAGGTGGTCGTCGGAGCACAAGAGCTCCGGCGAAGTGTCTGATGACGAAATCAGGGTGATTGAATTGATGGAATGATCAGCGATATGCACTAATTCGAACCTAAAACTACCAGCTAGATAAACAACTAAAAGAAATAGAAAAAAATGACCTCAAGGGCTGTAGAACCCAAGCTAGAACCTCACGGCCGCAAGGTGGCCGGAGATGGTGGAACGCGGCGTTTGGGGCTCACCGCACCTCGACTGAGATGGGGGAGGATTCCCCTGTCACGAGAGATTGCCCTCGACCCTCACCTAGAAGCTATTGGCGCACAAATCTGGTTCAAGGGGAAAAGGGAGAAGAGGGTTCGGTTTTGAAACATGGTCAAGGGGCTTCCTTCGAGGTGAAGTCACGGGTGGCTGGATGATCCAACGCCCGAGGTATCACCTGGTCGTGAATCCTCGATATGTGGTCTACAAAAGTCGTGAAGAAAGCGGTGTCAAATAGTGAAAGGTGTGGCTCCCAAAAATCCATGAAGATGGGTCGAAACCCATTTCTGACAGCAGCAGAGAGGGGAGTCAGACAGTTGACCGGGGTCAACTGTCCAAGCCCTCTGGTTGGTCCACGTGGACCAACCAGAAAAACCCTCAGGAAAAAGTTTTGAAAAATAATTTAAAAATAGTAAATGATATTATTTTATTTAGATTATAAAAGAAAAAATGTTTATTTTTTTATGAATTATTTTATAATGATTTTTATTTATTTTTATGAAATGTATTTTTACAAGTTTACATTTATGCCCTTTATAGGTACCTTTACCTACATTTTTTTTATTTTATTTTTAATTTGTATATTTAATTTATTTATTTTTGTTTATTATTTTATATATTTACAAAGTATTTTTATACACTTAAATATATTTTTATTTTATTTTTCTGATATGTTTTGTATGTTTAATAAAATATAAATATGTATTGTATAGGTATGGGTATAGGTAGTATACCTATGTATCAAATATGTAAGTATTTTATTTTAAGTTTTATTTAGGTTTTTATTCCAATTTTAATGTACATAATTATTATAAGTAATATTTACATAATTATAAAAATATAAAAATATAAAAATAATGAATAAATAATAAATTGAATATTTTAATCTGTACAAGTATACAATGAGGGTCCAAAACTCAACTTTCAAACCGTAGCTTCGCCAAATGCGAAACCACCGCCATTAAATAGCTTATTTTATTCTATATACAATTAAAGATGAGTTTGATGCATTTGGAGTTTTCATTTGTGAGAGACGGATCTGGGAAGTTGGGATTCTGGATTTTTATTCAGACCATAACTTTTATCTGTATATTATTTTTCTGTGAAATCAATTTTGTATTTTTCTTTATTAAATTATCTACAACTTTCATGTACAAAGTTTCTTAATTTGATGTATGAAAAGTGGAACCAAAAATAGGTCCCAAAATGAATAAAGAATGAATAGAATAATATAGGTATTTGACCCTTATCTCCCCCTACTTTATTCCTTGTCGACCTATTCATCAAGATGCCTAGGTCTTGAGGTTTTGGGTCATAAAATATTTACAATATTTTATTCTTTTTCTTTTCTTTTATTTATTCTATAATTTTGGCTTTAATTACAGTATTTTATATACTAATTGAATGCACATGCATGGATGCTAATATGCTCGAATTAAGGGTATTTACAGGTATTTGCTAGGGTTTTTGATGCCAAAATGATAGAATAAAGATGATGAAATGTGGATTCATCATCCCCCTATACTTTACCTTTGCTAGTCCCTAGCAAACACTTATGCAATAAGTGCAAAAAGGTAAAATAAAGAAAAGAAAAAGAAGAACTTGGATTTTATTTGATTATTGAACTTGTCTTCACAAAATCAAAGGTTGGAGCTTAAGTCGGACCTTTGGGAATTTAGTGCGGGCGGAACCTTAATGAGAACTGAATTCGAAATCCAACAGTCCTTGAGAATCCCAACACTCTGCTCAAGTCTCCTCAATAGCCAGGTCAGAAATATCTCAATTCATACGCAAAACCTTACGACTATGAATCTGACTCGTACAGTGTAAGTGATGGTGGCTCTCCCCAACTAGAATGGCAAAGAAACTGACTTCTCCAGTACGACAACCCAATGATTCCCCAATCCAACAACTCATCCCTCAAGGAGCAAGGTATTCCCTTCTAAGTTCAAGTGACAACCGGCTCAAGAGGAGGAGGTGAAGAGAAGAGAAAAAATGGACGGTAGCCAGTGTAGCTACCTATCCTAGGATGCAAGACCAGTGTAGTCAAGTCACCCTGCTGCAGGCTCACATGATTTGACTTTGGAACTCAAGCTTGCTTATTGACTTTACAACATTTGTACATACTTGCAGGCTTTTTATTTTTGTACATGCCTGAACTCTTTCTTCTTTTCTTTTTTTGAAATACTATATACAACAGCATTTACATAGGGAGTTTTTCCTCTTGAGCCAGTAGACTATCCCTCTTTTGAAGCTTTATTGCAACCCACGATCTCCTATCCTCGAAACTCATCACTACTGGACGGGTTGGGGCGCACTTCCCTCCCTAGAGGAGGACAAATGTTTCCACTTGTGTGCGTCTCATACCGGCAAATCCAATCCCCTCACCACTCCAACTGAGTTGAGCCATGTGAAAGGTGCATGTGTCCAAGTTAGGTCATTATCAACAAGAGTCGTGCGTGTGCTCCGAAATACTCTACTTAGGCAGTCAAGAATCCATTGAACCAAGTCCCGTGATCCTCAAAGAATTAAGTCAACTAGACCTGAAGTACCTCAAACCCAGTTCCTATAAGGTTCCTTTTATTAGGTTGATTTTAAGGTCCAATCAAGCTCCAATCTTCGGATTTTACTTAGACTCGTTCAACTATCAAACTCAATCCGAAAAATGCGAATGCTATGCTATGCAATGTAGAAAATATTTTTGCGATGCAATTTTCAAAGATTTTGAACTTTTTATGGATTTTTGAAAAGATGATGATGATGCATATGCAATTTTTTTTGTATTTTTCAAGAGATTTTTCAAATGTTTTTGGATTTTACTTTTGCAAATGTTTTTGGGATTTTTGAAAACAAAAAGATTTTGTCTGAAAACTAGGTGAAAATAGGTACGCGGGAGTGCTTCTTTATATATACAAGAAGTGGATTTTAAGAATTTACAAGGGTAAGTGGTCAATTTTATAGATATGTATATAGTGGATTTTGGTGAGATGTAAATATTCCTCAAACTTATTTGACATAAGCTTTTTCACACAATTTTTGCAAACTCTAGTCCAAAATAGTTTTTACAAACATTTTACAAACATGTACACACATTTGAAAATCATTTTGCAAAGGATTTCAAAACAGTATGTATAAATTTTTCAATTTATTTTTGCAACCATTTTTCAAACCATTTGCAAATCATTTTTCAAACATTTTATTTCACACAAAGAAAAGAAGTTTTACAAACAACACATTTTTACAAAGGTTGAAAACATGTAACAAAATATTTTCAAAATAGTTTTCAATAGATGTTCACAAAGATTTTCAAACTATTTTTCAAACATTTTGCAAAAAAACATTTTCACCTGATTTATTAATTAGTATATACAAAAAGAATTTGAGGAACAAGGCATCTTTTTATTAAATATTTTTAATGAATTTTAAAGAATTTTTAGCCATATACGAAAGTACGAGTTATGGCTAAAGTATATACACAGTATATACGACCCCCCTATACTTAGCTTGAGCTATGTCCTCATAGATCGGAGAGAAAAGAGAAGACATAACTCATACTAAGTATAGACAAGTCTAAAGAATAAAGAACTAATGAATGAACCAATAAGAAGTTGATCGTCCCCCCTATACTTAGGATCAAGTAATCCTAAGTATAACAGACTGTACATCATGCAGGGAGGGTCAAGGGTGGGATTGAACAGATCGTACTCAGATTGTCTCCCCCTATACTTAGGGTAAAATATCCCTAAGTATAGACAAGAAGAGGAGACAATGGAGAGGATCGAATAATAGAGAAACTCGGGGTGCACACCCCCCTATACTTAGGACAAAGTACATCCTAAGTATGGAAAACTGTCTACAAGGGGCGGCACCTTTTCGGTAGATGAAGAAGTTGGAAGAGGAAAAGAAGAAAAGAAGAAAAGAAGGGAAGATATCAACAGATGAAAGAATAATATGGAAGAATGTACACATCACTCCCCCTATACTTAGGGTAAAAGAAGCCCTAAGTATAGGCAACAACAGGAGTGATGAAACGGAACGATGAATGAACACTCGGCTCGTCCACCCCCCTATACTTAGGACAAAGTACGTCCTAAGCAAGGCAAACACGAGAATGGGTGGACGAGCAATACGGGAGAGAGAACAAAGGTACACAAGGGAATATACAACAAAGATGGATATACACAGGATCAAGAAGGTTGAAAGCTAACCTTCTTGCGAGATCGCTGAGGGATAGATCTAGTGTGATGCAAGTCGACATCGGGGTCCACAGCGGACAGAAGCCGATCAGGGTCGACATGGTGAAGGCCCTCAGTGGAATCGAATCAGAAAGGGACGAACTGATCAATGAAAGCAGTATGGCTAGGTTCTCCCTTGGTGGTCCTATGGTGTGAAGGCACGAACTGGTGAGTGGAAGAAGTATGGCTAGGTCCGGCCTTGGAAGTCTCGCAGATGTCAAAGTGGAATGGGACAAACTCATCATCCTCGGAAGAAGTGTAATCGGAGTTGTCCTGCGAGGGATCTTCCAAGTCAAAGTCAAAAGGCACGAAATCATCAGTGGAAGTATACGAACTCTGTTCGTCCTCAAGACTCTCACCTGAATCATTGTCTTCAACAAGAGGTCTGAATTTATCAAAATAAATGGCAGCATCATAACCGACCTCGATCATCTTTACTTGTGAAGGACCAGTAACGGACTTATCAGTGGAAGTAGTCAAACCAGGTCCGTCCTGTCTAGTCTTACCTAAGTCATTTGTTTCCTTATGAGGTCTCTCAAAATAATGGGCAACATCATAAACATCCTCAATAGTCTTGGTATCTGCCCTTCGGTCAAATGGTTCAATCACATAAATACTCTGGATCTCATCAACACATCGCCACACACCAGGAGGAGGAAACTCAAGGTCCATGCTTTCTGACTTCCTCCCCTTTCAGGGGATCCGTCAGGTCTCATCAACGGTCGTTAAGGAAGCATCTCGAATATCATCAGATTGGTCACAGGCCTCGGAGTCAGCTATAATCGGTGAAGGTGCATCAGGTGCAGGTCTCTGGTCAACTGTGGGTGCGGTGATCGCCACTTCGCTCTCGTCAACAGGACGGAAGCGAATCTCTCCTGATCCGTAATCAATAACGACCCTCGCAAAGGCGAGGAAAGGTCGTCCCAGGATGATTGGAGATGGCTCCCCTGTGGAGCTCTCCATGGGCAACACGACAAAATCTACATGATAACTCATGCCCTGAATGGAAATGATGGCGTTTTCAAGGATACCCTTCGGCCTCTTGATAGATCCATCAGCAAACTGAACGATCATCCTGGTCTTCTTGTGAGGCCCTAAGTGAAGAGACTGTACCAACGAGAAGGGTAGTATGCTAATCGAAGCACCGCCGTCCAGGAGAGTGCGATCACATGTGTAGTTAGAGATGGTGCAAGTGATGAAAGGGGTAGCTGTGTTCTTCTTCTTGGGAATGGGACGATGTGTGATGGCGAGGGCAGTGGCCATGGTCAAAATGTGACGCTCAGATCTGCTCCTCCGCTTTCTCTTCCTGGGAAGAGGAGTAGATAATTGGGTCATGGCCTGCTGAAGTGGGGCACGGATGATCTCATAAATGGTGGCCACCACTTCAGGTTCAGTCAATATTTTTTTGAATTTTTAGACTTCCTCCATACAAGGGAGGAAGTCGGAATCAGCATATACACGAGGCATGCCAAGAGCAGTCTGTACAGCGGCATCCTCGGGGTCAAAGGTGGGACTAGGTGTGAATGCATGTGTGGTCAAGGGTTCTGGCAAGTGGACTCTCTCCTCAAAATATTGATCAACCAAGTGTTTCCCGAAATCTTTTTGGTCTTTTAAAATTTTCTCATTTTTTTGTACTTTTGGCGATTGCAAGCTCCCATGACACCTACAAGTAAATACGAATCCCCGACGGAAGGAGCATTAATCTGATTATTCCTCAAGATAGCAAGATTATCATTCAACAAATCAATGCGCTTTGTCATCTGATTCAAGATATCACTCACAGAGATCGAGGGGGCTGACTCCATCAGGTCAAGCTCGGATGGATGTGAAGGTGGAGATGGATAATATACGGGTGGAGGTGGAGGTGGGTAGAAGTCCGAGTCGTGATACTGTGGCTGAGGCAGATATGTAAAAGTCAGAAAAAGTAGGAGGAGGATCCTCTTGATAAAAGGGAGGTGGACCGGCTGGAGGGTACGAGGAATCCGCAAAATCCAGATAAAAATCGCTCCAGGGATCCATCTCGAAACAAGAGAAAATGATCGGGAGAACACGAAGGTCAAGTCAAGAGATGTGAGAAAAGGGCGCAAATGCGCTGAGTGATCGAGAATGCACACAAAACAATCACAAGCAAAAATGAAACAATCAAACCCTCAATTCACCTACTCAACTCGGTGAAGACCACAAATGCGGTCTTTTTATCTTGTCTGTTTTAGAGTTAGGTGAAAAAGTCAAGAAGTTGCACAAACACTTAGGGGCTCAATGGGATTTGGGCACTAATCCTTAGCATGTGCGCGAGCAAGTAAAAGCGAAGACAATGAGGGGATTTCTCGCCCCAATACAAGTTTTTCTTTTTTTGTGGTTTTTAGGGTCAAGTAATGTTAACAGTCCCAATTTTATTGATTATCACTTTTTTTAGATTTTTAGTGAGAAATGCATGATCCTAACAGGGAGTCAATTCCTTTAAGCACCTAGGTTGGCAAAATCAGAGGGAGAGTCAGAAAAGCAATGCAAGCGACAAACAATGATGAATGCTACAGCGTAAATGCTCACCTTGCCTCCAGTACTCTACATGCAAGGATGCTCAGCAGAATTGAAACCTATCTATATGCAAATGCAAAGCCAATGAAATCGCCCTAAGTTCAGAAATTGTTATTAGCGGGAAGAACCACAAGTCGGTCACCGATCCTTAATCCAAAAAGTCCGGTCTAGACTCACCCCTCCTCTTCTCGACAAGTCGAGTTCAGGAGTAGCGCTTGATGGGGTGGGCTCGCGGCGCGGCGGATCTAAGATGATGACCCGACTGTTTAAAATTTGACTAAGTCCAAACGTGGCTATAGGTACGTGCAAGATATATTAGGTGTTTGGCCTTAATCTATCGCAAGCAACTCCTAAATCTAAGGGCTCAATCACACAAAGTAAGGAAAACAAAACCGGAAAACAAAGTAAGAAAAGGCGATGAAAACCGATGGAAAGCCGCGGTGAGCCCCCAAGTGAACAAACACTTGGAAATTGGGCCCGAATGTCCAAGAGTCCAAGTACCTGTATTATTACAAATTATCAAATCACTCTCTCACAAAAATAAATTGCAACTAATATAAGCACTCTCTCACTCATCCTGCTCTCTCCTGCCGGCTTGGCTAAAGAATAGCCGGCTCCGCTTCCCAAGGTTGCTTCGGGTCACCTAGGCGATCCGCCTTGCTCTGCGGTCCCTCGCAAGAAGACAAAAGAAGAATGGTCAGATAGCTCAATCAATAGATATATCAAAAGTGCAAGAGAGACAAACTAAAGCAATGGTAGACAAGCAAACACAAACAGACAAAAATAAGAACTACTCGTTGTTGCTCCCCGGCAACGGCGCCATTTGTTAATTCCAAAAATCGATTGGTCTTGTGTTCCACACAAAGCGGGAGCACAGTCGAAGTGTCAACCAATCAAATCCTGAAATTAATCAACAATTAACCCACACTAAAGATCAACAATTAGAAATAAATGTGGAGTTAAAATTTATTTTTAACTCTGCACAAAAGATGTATAGCAGTCAAGCATGCAGAGAGTTCGAACACAGGGAGCAAACATGGTATGTGCACAACTAAATGTGTGTGTGCGTGAGTGTGAGAGATGTCTACACTAAGCAAGCAAGCAAGGATTTTTGTGGGTTTTTAATTTTGTATTTTTTTAATTTATTTTTATTTAATTTTTAATTTTTTATTTTGATTTTTAATTTTCTGATTTTTATAATTTTATATTTTATATTTTTTTTCTTTTTCAATATTGGAATAGAAAGACAATGTAATCCAAGGAGTGATAAAATATTTATAAAAAGATGCAAAATAGCCAAAAAGTCAGAAATAAATTCTTTTTGATATTTTTAAGATTTTCTACTGTTTTTGTGATTTTTGGATATTTTTCAGAAGATTTTTGATAATTTTAAGCACTAAAATAAGGCAAAACAGTGAGCAAGCTACTGGCTGGAGATAAAATGAGAATTAAAAATAGCAACCAACAACAAAATATTTTCAAACTATTTTTCAAATAAAGACAATAAAAACAGGAAACTATAGAGCCTGAGTTTGCTATTTTTGGAGTTTTCTACAATTTTTGAGAATTTTTTTTGGAGTTTTTATGTATTTTTGAATTTTTAAGGTTTTTCTTTTGAGATTTTTAGTGATTTTTGGACTGACACTAAAATAGGATAAAAGACACACTAGGGAATTTTTTTGGAATTTGTTGATGTATTTTAATATTTTTTTGGAATTTTCTAAGTTAGATAGTGAATAAAAAGCATGTTTTTTATTTTTAATAAATATTAAAAAGCAATAAAATTAAAAACTAAAAATATAGCATTCAAGTACAACCACACAGGAGCTTAAGCCCAATTTTTGAGAATTTTTGGAATTAAAATGATGGTTTAACTAATTAAAACAAACATACAAAAGTTAAACAAGCCTGGCAGGGGTATATATGCAAAATGCGAAATATCCAGGGGCCTAACTGAAATTTTTACGCAAAACTTATAACTAATTAGAAAGTTTCTGGATGAATAAAAAATACTCAAACACGCAAGGGCTTCCCCTCAAAAACACCAAACGCACGTGCGTGAGCACGCGCGCCTGGCAGGGGCACCAAAGTAATATACAAAATGTCCGAGGAATGACGTGCAAAATTTCCAGAGGTTTTATACTGCAGATTAATGTTTTGGAATTAAAAACAAATATGCGAAATAATCCGGGACCCTTATGCAAAATCACCAAGATCACGTGGGAATCAGTTGTAAATATTTAAAAGCGCGGGGGGTCCTTGGAAAATATTACAAAAATAAATACTGGCAGATGAATGCTTCAGTACTCTTAATTAAATACAAAAATTGACGGGTTGGATTTGCAAAATACCCAATCAAAGGCGGGCGTTGACGGTTCAGATCCAACTACTTATGCCACGTGTCGATCCCGCATGGCGTGATGACGGTTCGGGTTCTATGCCCAGGATTAGATCATCAGGAGTGTATCGACGGCTCAGGGCGGCGCCAATCGGACGGTGAATTCTTCTCAGGAAGAACGGAGGACGATCAAACGGCTATCGGGCGCGGAGGAAGAACAATGGATGAACACGGCTTGAATGAACCTCCAACACCAAGATCTTCACGCTCGACGCTCCTTTCTCCTCTCCGATGACACCAAGAGCCTCCCAGGTCTTCTCTCTATCAATCTGAGGTTTCAAAAAGCTCCAAGGAGCTCCGGTAATGGCAGGCGGAGGAGGGGGACCTGGGTGGTGCTCCTGCAGCCCGAGGAAGATGGATCCGAGGCTCAGACGCCTCCTTCAGGACCTGCAAAGAAAGAAAAAGGAAACAGCATGCAAAGGCAGAAGTCCTGGCGTTTATTGGTGGGGAAATCGAAGGCGAGAAGTGGTGAAGGTGGTCGTCGGAGCACAAGAGCTCCGGCGAAGTGTCTGATGACGAAATCGGGGTGATTGAATCGATGGAATGATCAGCGATATGCACTAATTCGCACCTAAAACTACCAGCTAGATAAACAACTAAAAGAAATAGAAAAACATGACCTCAAGGGCTGTAGAACCCAAGGTAGAACCTCGCGGCCGCAAGGTGGCCGGAGATGGTGGAACGCGGCGTTTAGGGCTCACCGCACCTCGACTGAGATGGGGGAGGATTCCCCTGTCATTAGAGATTGCCCTCAACCCTCACCTAGAAGCTATTGGCGCCCAAATCCGGTTCAAGGGGAAAAGGGAGAAGAGGGTTCGGTTTTGAAACATGGTCAAGGGGCTTCCTTCGAGGCGAAGTCACGGGTGGCTGGACGATCCAACGCCCGAGGTATCACCTGGTCGTGAATCCTCGATATGTGGTCTACAAAAGTCGTGAAGAAAGCGGGGTCAAATGGTGAAAGGTGTGGCTCCCAAAAATCCATGAAGATGGGTCGAAACCCATTTCTGATAGCAGCAGAGAGGGGGGTCAGACAGTTGACCGGGGTCAACTGTCCAAGCCCTCTGGTTGGTCCACGTGGACCAACCAGAAAAACCCTCTGGAAAAAGTTTTGAAAAATAATTTAAAAATAGTAAATGATATTATTTTATTTAGGTTATAAAATAAAAAATGTTTATTTTTTATGAATTATTTTATAATGATTTTTATTTATTTTTATGAAATGTATTTTTACAAGTTTACATTTATGCCCTTTATAGATACCTTTACCTACATTTTTATTATTTTATTTTTTATTTGTACATTTAATTTATTTATTTTTGTTTATTATTTTATATATTTACAAAGTATTTTTATACACTTAAATATATTTTTATTTTATTTTTCTGATATGTTTTGTATGTTTAATAAAATATAAATATGTATTGTATAGGTATGGGTATAGGTAGTATACCTATGTATCAAATATGTAAGTATTTTATTTTAAGTTTTATTTAGGTTTTTATTCCGATTTTAATGTACATAAATATTATAAGTAATATTTACATAATTATAAAAATATAAAAATATAAAAATAATGAATAAATAATAAATTGAATATTTTAATCTGTACAAGTATACAATGAGGGTCCAAAACTCAACTTTCAAACCGTAGCTCCGCCAAATGCAAAACCACCGCTTACAATTAAAGGCGAGTTTGATGCATTTGGAGTTTTGATTTGTGAGATACGGGTCTGGAAAGTTGGGATTCTGGATTTTTATTCAGACCATAACTTTTTATCTGTATACTATTTTTCTGTGAAATCAATTTTGTATTTTTCTTTATTAAATTATCTACAACTTTCATGTACAAAGGTTCTTAATTGATGTATGAAAAGTGGAACCAAAATTAGGTCCCAAAATGAATAAAGAATGAATAGAATAATATAGGTATTTGACCCTTATCTCCCCCTACTTTATTCCTTGTCGACCTATTCATCAAGACGCCTAGGTCTCGGGGTTTTGGGTCATAAAATATTTACAATATTTTATTCTTTTTCTTTTCTTTTATTTATTCTATAATTTTGGCTTTAATTACAGTATTTTATATACTAATTGAATGCACATGCATGGATGTTAATATGCTCGAATTAGGGGTATTTACAGGTATTTGCTAGGGTTTTTGATGCCAAAATGATAGAATAAAGATGATGAAATGTGGATTCATCAGTGGCCTCATTCAATCGTCTGTAGTCCACACAGACCCTCCAAGAAGTGGGCACTCTGGTAGCGATCTCCTCTCCAGACTCATTAACAACTGTAGTGATACCCGTCTTTTTGGGTACCACATGTAGTGGACTAACCCATTTAGAGTCGGAGATGGGGTAGATAAAATCGGCGCTCCACCACTTTGAAATTTCTTTCATGACTACGTCTCGAAGATTCGGGTTCATCCGTCACTGGAACTCACGCGACGGCCTAGCGTCATCCTCAAGATAGATGTGGTGGGAGCACAGAGCCAGACTAATCCCCTGGAGATCATCTATACTCCAACCTATTGCCTTGCGGTTTCTTTCAAGAACCTACATCAGACGAGATTCTTGCTCTCCAGTCAAACCTGTTGAGATAATGAATGGGTGCATATCTGGCTCACCCGCAAGGAATCTATACTTCAACGACTGCGACAGAGGTTTCAGTTCTGGACAACTGGGAGGCGGCAGATCTGGCTTCTGATATGTCTGTGTGAAAGCGACCAGGTCTGCATGGGAGAACTCTCGCTCTGCATTAATCTCTAACGAAGGGCGGCCTGCTGATTCATCAATAAACTGCACTGGCTCGCACTCTGTCATGGCTGTTGGCTCAGAAGGAATCAGACATGGCAAATAGTCATCAAAATCATCCCAGTCAATGTCTGAATCCGAGGGATCATAAGAAGATGAGCAAGAATGGAAATCATCGGCACCACTCATCACAACACTGTCAGCCTCAGGTGTATCCTCATCTAGGGGTGTGCTGTCCCGGCTCTTGATTGCCATTAGCTTGAGATATAGTGAATCTGTAGGCAAGGCGAGGGTCAGTGCTACGGGATCTATCCATTTGGATTCATCATCAGTCATCACAAAATCACACACCTGGTGGATGTCTAGCTCTTCCTCTGTCATCTGCGCGGCTTCGCTTGACTGCTCCGAGCATTCTAACTCTCTAGCTCTGGTTTCCTCGATCATCTCTATTTGTATGGTTTCGCCCTCTACGCGAAAACGTACCTTCCCACTGTCATGATCGGTCACCGCCTTGGCTGTGGCCAAGAATGGACATCCGAGAATGATGGGGGCATCAGTTACCGACTCAGGGATCTCCATGTCCAACACAACGAAGTCCATGGGGAATTTCAGGCCCTGAATGGTAACGACCACGTCTTTCAATAACCCCTTCAGTCTCTTAGTTGACCTATCAGCAAACTGAAGGATTGTCCTGCTCCTAAGAAGAGGACCAAACTCGAATCAGTCGAGCAAGGCTGCCGGAAGAAGGTTGATTGAAGAGCCGCTGTCTAATAGAGTACGATCAAACTGCTACTCTTGAATCTCGCATGTGACATAGGGAGCTCCTGCATCTGGTCGCTTGGCTGGCAACTTGTTTTGGATGTTGCAGCAAGTGGAATGAGTGAGCACATGGATCTGATCTCTGTGGTTCCTCCTCTTCCTGCTGATGGTAGTTTTCCCCTTCAAGTTCTTTTTGAAGAGGGGGATGTTCTCAAGTGCTTCTTGTAGAGTTAGCTGAATCTGGAATCTGTCAATCATCTGGTTGTTGAACTCTACCTGCTGATCTTTTTTTGGATTTTTCTCTTTTATTCCCCTTCGCTCGACGGAGTGCCTCAGGGAAGGGGATGGTAGGGGCCTCCACAGATGGAGGACTAGGAATAGGTCCCTGTGCTTGTGAGAGAGGATAATCCATACAATCATCATCATTCAACACATATGGATCCGCAATGTGAACAGAAACCTTTCCTTTATTCATATTTTTATTTTTCTTTTTGTTACCATAGTCCATGGATACGAAAGGTGGTAACATCACAGATGGAGGCTCAACAAAAGTAGATGTGGTGGCCTCAGTACCACCACTAGCACTTGTGTTCGCGGCATCAGCACCGCGCTCTGGTTCAGCATCCAAAATGGTGGCATCAGCACCATCGTTTGCATCTGGTATCACGACGGCCTCAGTACCGTCGTCTTGGACTCCATCATGGGTGGCATCAGCACCACCGTTTTCAATATCATCATTAGCGGCATCAGCATCGCTACTCTGCTCCTCTGGTGCTCCTGGTTCAGCTGGTGGTTGTCGCTCAGAAGAGGTACCGCCTGCGTGCATCCTACCGCTCCTAGTAGTCACAAAATCAACATCATAGAAAGAATAAGACATATCACTCAAATAGTCACTAGGAGAGGTATCCTCTGTAAACTCTACCTTCTCAGACTTTCTTTTCAGATTGTTCGGATTAGGTTCAATCTGAGCGGGTATGTCGGCCTTCCCTTTGATAATCTCCCTCATCTCCTGCCGGAATTCATCCATTTCTTGCCTGAAGGATGCTCGTTGTTCGGAGAGCAAGCGGGCAAGATCATCGAGAGCTGGGTTCTCAAAAGCGGGACCCTGAGAACCGGATGGTTGTCCCTGCTGGAAATGGGGCTGCTGCTGCTGTGGTTGATACTGGGGGTGATGGGGGTAAGACTGATGAGGCTGCTGACGCTGCCTCCTGTACTTCCCCTGATAGGCGGGATGAGGACCACTCTGATACTGTTGTGGCTGGGCATACTGGGGTTGCTGGTGTTGCTGTTGCTGCTGGCTGCTCTGCTGTCCTTGAGCGGGATTCTGCTGCTGGGATGAGGAGCCATCGTTGCCCCAACGGAATCCTGGATGATCACGACGGATCCCCGGCTGAGGGTACCGGTCGTACCAAATCCCATTGACTTCCATCAATGGTTCCTGCTCGAAGGAGGGTGGAGGAAGAACTGCCAGTGGCTGCTCCGGCTGGTAGACCACCATCTGCGTATCTGGAGATGGCGGCTGCGCTGGGTAGTACTGTAGCAGTGGAACCGGCTCTGCCTGGATATGATTCACCTGGCGGTACGAGGTAGAGGGTTGGTTGGAACTGCTACTTCTGGGGTCAGCCCGTGATCTGGGAGGCTGCTGGGAAGAAGTCTGTGCCTCCTGGATGCAAAGAATTTATGTCTTCAGATCACTCATTGTCTTGGCAATTTGGTCCATCTGGGCCATGCCTTGCATCTGTTTCTTCTCGAGGATCTCGAGACGGTCCAGTTTCTCACTAATAATACCCATGTTGGCTACTGCTGATTCAGCTTGGGCTGCGGCTGCCGACACTGTGTTGGGACCGGCATCGATGCGGGCGATCCTCTGAAATGCCTGCTCCTTGCGGGGGCTTCTGCTGCGTGTAGACACTGGCCTGGGCCATCACTGTTGAGTTTTCTGCCATGCCCTCGTAAATGGACCAAACGTCATCTTCACCCTTGGAAAAGTATGATCCACCGCAAGAGGCGTTTACTAGCCCCTGCAGCTCCGGTGTTAGTCCACAAAAGAAGCTTTGCACTAAATTGGGCTTGGATATGTCGTGATGTGGGCACCGGTCGATGAGCTCTCAGAATCGATCCCACGCTTCATGGAATTGTTCATTCGGGATCATGACGAAATTGCTGATCATTGCTCTAGCTGCATTGGTCCGGCCGAGAGGGTAGTACTTCTTCAGATATGCGGTCCGGAGATCTGCCCATGTGTCTATGAATCTCCCCAAGTGTTTGAGCCAATATGCGGCTCTATCAACCAAGGAAACGGGAAGGCGATCATCTTGATCGTGTCCTCAATCATCAACCTATCATGGATGGTGCTGCATATCATCTCAAATTCTTGGAGGTGGAGGTGTGGCTCTTTGGTCGGCAACCCATGGAATTTAGGTAGAAGCTGAATGGTATGGGGCCGAAGCTCGAAATCTCCATGGATCGGCGGGAGTCTGATCCACCGATGTGTAAGGGACGCTGCTGGGTTATGCAATTCTCGCATGATGGTCTGCGGCGGTCTGTCAGCGTCGGGATCACCTCCTCCTTCATCAGATCCATCTCCTCCTCCACCACCGCCACCGCCCCCAGGTCGATTTTCTCTCATCTGTGCAATTTCTCTCATGAGATCACCCATGAAGGTTCCCTGATCACGGATCTACCTTTGCATGGTCTCCAGGGATGCAAGAAGTGAATTGTTGATGGCCGCCTGATCAAATAAGAACGAAGGGTGGTCATGGTCATCCGGGTGCTCGCCTATGTCAGCCATCTCGGGATTCTCCGAAAAAGCAAAAGAGGCCATCTCAGGTGCTGTCGAATGATTAAACTCTGTGATGCAGTAAATTCTGACACTCTTGGACTGATGGAAGGAGAATGAGAAGGGTGGTCGAGGGGGAACATGGTGGAGGTAAACTCAGGCTCGGAGAGCGGACTCTCCGAGGTAGTCCTAGATGAATGAGGAGGAGTGCTGGATAGCGTTGCTGACAAAGTCGGCCTAAGAGATCTCCGTCCCATCATCTTGATTATTGGGAAGAGCAGGGAGAATGCAGAAGAAGAGAAATGAAGGAGAAGCAAAATTGCGCACAATTGTGCTGTGTTTTTGATCTTGACCTAAATAGAACTAGCAATCAAACACAAAACAGGGGTGAATTCACCAACTCAACACATGAAGCCGTGAAGGTTCGTCTTTTATCTTGTCGTTTTAACTTGAATTCAGGAATTAATCTTTTCACGAGTCCTTAGAGCGCTACGCCTAAAGGAGAAAGAGTACTGCTGGAAGAGTATCCCGTACTTTTCCTCCTTTTGTGTAACCTGTAGCTTGCGCTTTTTGAGGTCCTTGTAACCCTTCTTGGATCCCTACTCAGCCAAAGAATAAGAGAGGAAGCCAATAGGCGAAACCGATACTTCGGAACTCGCTCGCAACGGAATCACCCGTGAGCGTGCAAGAACCTACTCGGACGTGAGACGATGAGACAGACACCCCCGTGAAGGCGTAGCCTAGGCTCGATACTTCGGACAAGGTCGATGTTATACACAATAGATAGTCACCAATGTTGACCAAGCCCTACTCGTCCACGCACGATAGAAGCGCCAATACTTCGGAAATCCAGGCAATACACAAGGCAGCCACAAGCTGGGTTTTGGGCTCTAATCCTTACGAAACACTCAACTCACTCGGAAGGAGACCTTCCCAAGCAACCTGAAAATAAGTGAGGGCGTGACTCTCCCCAATCAATGAATCCAATTACCAATTTTATTTTTGGTCAAGGTTTTCTTAGCAGCCCCTTTTTTAAATTTTTTTGGTGTTATCGCTTCTTTTGAGTAGATTCAAACAAGCGCCTAACGATTTTTGTGTTTTCTTGATCCTACTTTGTTCAAAAACAGAGGGAGAATAGAGTCGGAAAAGCCGTGCAAGTCGACACAAAGATGGAAATCTCACCTTTGTGCCTAAATGATGGATGCAAAGTAAGAAGAATTACAACGAATCCCAGCTCTCTCCATGCGGGATGCAAAGCAGAAATTTATAAATCTAATCTACATGCCGATATGCAATGCGGAAATCGTCCTAAGATAGGCAACTGCTAGCGTGAAGAACCACAAGTCAACCACCGATCGTCGATCCTAAGAGTCCGGTCTAGACCCCCCCTCCTCTTCTCCACACATCGAGTTCAGGAGTAGCGCTTGATGGGGAGGGCTCGCGGCGCGGCGGATCTAAGAAAGTGAGTTAACTATTTAATTTAAACTAAGTCCAAGTACGAGCTATAGGTACATGCAAAGGTTATTAATGTGTTTGGACCTAATTTAGTCGATCAAGCAGGCCTAAAACTAAGGGCTCAATCCACAAAAGAAAGTGAAAATGAAATCAAAACCGGCAAATGACTGTCGAAAAATGCGATGAAAACCGTGGTGAGCCCCCGGGTGAACAAACACCCGGAAATTAGGCCCGAAGTGTCTAAGTGTCCAAGTCCCTGTATTATTACAAATTCATAAATCACTCTCTCTCACAAAATAAAATGCAAGCTAACTAAGCACTCTCTCACTCCTCCTGCTCTCTCCTGCTGGCTTGGCTAAAGAAAAGCCGGCTCCGCTTCCCAAGGATGCTTCGGATCCCTTAGGCGATCCGCCTTGCTCCACGGTCCCTCGCAAGAAGACAAGAAAAAGAGTGGTCAGAAAGCTCAACCAATGTATATCACAAATGCAAGAGAGATAAAAAGAAGCAATGGTAGACAACAAACACAAACAGACAAAAAGATGAACTACTCATTGTTGCTCCCCGGCAACGATGCCATTTGATTTAGCAAAAATTAGGTGGTCTTAAGTTCCACATAAAGCGGGAACTCAGTCGGTGTGTTGACCACACTAAATCTGGACTAAAGTCAACAATTAACCCACACTATAGATCAAACAATTGGAAATAAATGTGGAGTTAAAATTTATTTTTAACTCTGCACAAAAGATGTGTAGCAAGCAAGTATGCAGAGAGTTCGAACACAAGGAGCAAACAGGGTAGATCAAATAAATGTGTGTGAGTGAGTGTGAGTGGTGTCTACACTAAGCAAGCAAAGATTTTTGTGGGTTTTTAAATTTTTAAAATTTTTATTTTTATTATTTTTTTAATTTTGTATTTTAGTTTTTAATTTTCTGATTTTTATAATGTTATATTTTATATATTTTTTTCTTTTTCAATATTAGAAGATAAAGACAATGTAATAAAAGAGAAGGTAGAATATTAATAAAAATATTCAAAAATAGCCAAAAATTTAGAAATAAAATCTTTTTGGTATTTTTATGATTTTTTACTATTTTTATGATTTTTGGGTATTTTTCAAAATATTTTTGGTATTTTTAAACACTGAAATAAATCAAAACAGTGAACAAGCTACTGGCTGGGGGTAAAATGGGAACTAAAAATAGCAAACAGCTACAAAATTTTCCAAACTATTTTTCAAATAAATACAATAAAAACAGGAGACTACAGAACTTGAATTTGTAATTTTTGGAATTTTCTACAATTTTTTAGATTTTTTTGAAGTTTTTGAGTATTTTCTAATTTTTAAGGTTTTTCTTTTGCAATTTTTAGTGGTTTTTGGAGTGACAGTGGTAGATGATAAAACACACAAAATATAATTTTTCTGGAATTTTTTAGAACGTTTTTATAATTTTTATTGGTTTTCTAATGCAAATAGTATGAAAAATGCATGTTTTTGATTTTTAATGAATATGAAAATGCAATAAAATCAAAAACTAAAAATATGGCATGAAAGCACAAACACACATGAGCTTAGGTTTAATTTTTTAGAATTTTTCGAATCAAAAAGAGGCTCCAAATAAATAAGATAAGTTCACAAAAATATTAAGGCCTAGCAGAGGTACATATGTAAATATCCAAAGTTCCAGGGGCATACAGACAATTTTCGCATAAAAATAACATTGAATATTTAATTTTCAGGACCAAATTCAAATTACAAAACCTGTAGGGGTGTCGGTGCAAAATACACACCAGGACCCATGCACGCGCCTGGCGAGGACTGAAGTGTAATTTCCCCAAAACCCGAGGGCTTACATGCAATTTCTCCAAATATATAACACTGAATATAAAAGTTCTTTAGACTAAAATGAAATAGTAAAAGACCCGAGGGCCTCCTCGCAAAATGCCCACCCCTCACGTGAACAGGTCACGTGAGGTGACGTGGCAGAGGACCTATATGCAAATACTAAAAGTCTAAGGGTCTACTTACAAAATTTACAAAATATTTAAACTTAGAAATAAAGTTTCAGGACTAAATTAAAATTACAAAAATAGCGGGGGTAGCTCTGCAAAATACCCTCGACGCGCGATCCAACGACGGATGATCTTCACTTAACCACGTGGCGTGGATCTGACGGTCGATGACGCTTCGCGTGGACGGCGGAGATTAGATCATTTGAGGACGATCTGACGGCGGAGATGTGCTTCGATCCAACGGGCGCTGCTCCACTTGGGGGAGCTCCTCGATCCGACGGCTGGGAGGTGATGACGAAGAACAACGAAGAACGTCGGCGAGGGCGAACTTCGTCGTCCCAGATCTTCGTCCTCCGGCGATGGCAGGGCTTCAAAATGGACGTGGAGCGTCCTGAGGTCCTCCTCTTCCTCTTGGAGTCGTCAAAAATCCACGGCGAGGGCCGTGGAGCTCGCTGGTGGCTGGCGGAGCTGGGGAGCTTCGATAGCTCCGGCGAGCTTCCAAAGTGGGCTCCAAGCACGCGTGGACGTGCCGTGACCTGCAAAAAGAGTGAGGAGGTCCAGGGCAAACTGCCTGGACCTCTGGAAGGACGTGGCGAGGCGTGAAGCGGAGTGGCGATGAACGGCCGGAGGAGCGCTCCGGCCAGGTGGGTGAATCGGGCGATTTAGGCGACTAAACTTAAGATTTTTTGGGGGCTTTTCATCCTAGAGCTAACAGGAACTCAATACAATAAAGAAATGAACGGGGGAAGGCCCTCAATGGCCGGAACAAGAGGAAATGGCAAACCTCGACCGCCGGAATTGCGGGAGGTACGGGAGACGCCTCCGACCTCTGATGCCTTGGCTGAAGAGCTCGCGGCGGAGCTGTCACCTCCAGGAAGCTCTGGAGCACAAGAAAGGCGAGAGGGGTGGACCGAAGGGAATCCGGTTTGAATTCGAAGGAGGGGGGTCGCTTATATTGGGTTTGACCTCGATCTGCAGGGGCTCAAAGATCAAAGAAGCAGGAACGCGTCAGTGATGCAACCTCCAATGTAATCGCAAGGCGGGCAAGGTGGTTGGTAGAGGAAGAAGATTGCAGAAGGATTCGAGGCGAAATGGTGAAAGCCTCGGCCTAGAAAAGTCCGCCAAATGCGGCCAAAAACCAAGCCTGACAAGGGCTACAGGGGGAAAGACGACCAGTTGACCGGGGTCAACTGGTGGCGCCTCCTGGTTGGTCCACGTGGACCAACCAGGAAAAACCCACTAAAAATTATTTATAAAATCGTTTAAAAATAGTAAATGGCATTATTAATTTATGATTATAAAATAAAAAATATTCGTTATTTTATGCAGTATTTTATTATGATTTTTAATTAATTTTATGAGGTATATTTTTATGAGTTTACTTTTTAGCCCTTTATAGATATAATACCTATATATTTTAGTCTTTATTTTTATTCTGTGTATTTTAATTTTATTATTTTTGTCTCTTATTTTATAAAGTTATAAAATATTTTTATACATGTAAATATACTTTTATTTTATTTTTCTGAATTGTTTAGCATATTTAATAAAATACAAGTATGTGTTATATAGGTATTCACATAGGTATAATACGTGTATAATCTATATATGTTTATTTTTATTTTGAGTTCTCTTGGTATTTTTATTCTGATTTAAATATACATAATTATTATAAGTATTTTTTATGAAATTATAAAAATATAAAAATACAAAAATAATGAATAAATAATAAATTGAATATTTTATTCTGTACAAGTATACAATGAGGGTCTAAAACTCAACTTTCTAACCGTAGCTCCGCCAAATGCGAAACCACTGCCATTAAATAGATTATTTTATTCTATATACAATTAAAGGTGAGTTTAATGCATTTGGAGTTTCCATTTGTGAGATACAGGTCTGGGAAGTTGGGATTCTGGATTTTTATTCAGACCATAACTGTTTATATGTACATTGTTTTTCAGTGAAATCAATTTTGTATTTTTTCTTTATTTGACTATCTACAACTTTCATGTACAAAGTTTCTTTATTTGATGTATAAAAAGTGGAACCAAAAATAGGTCCCTAAATGAATAAAGAATGAATAAAATAACTAGGTATTTGACCCTTATCTCCCCCTACTTGATTCCTTGTCGACCTATTCATCAAGATGCCTAGGTCTCGGGGTTTTGGGTCATAATATATTTACGATATTTTATTCTTTTTCTTTTCTTTTATTTATTCTATAATTTTGGCTTTAATTACAATATTTTATATACTATTGGGATGCACATGTATGAATGCTAAGATGCTATATTTAGAGCTATTTACAGGCATTTGCTAGGGTTTTTGGTGCCAAAATGATAGAATAAAGATGATGAAATGTGGATTCATCACAAGGCCATTCATCTATGGATGATAAGGAGTAGCAACTCTAAGATCTATGGTGAACTCATTAGCAAGGGCCCTTACATTGTCGTTGATAAAATGAGTCCCCCCATCTGATATCAAAACTCTAGGTACTCCGAACTATGAAATGATATTTTTCCTCAAGAATTTGCAAAAAACATTAGCATCTGCAGTTCGAGCGGGGATGGCCTTAACCCAACAACTCACATAATCTACAGCAAGCAAGATATACTTAAATCCCTGACTCTTAGGAAATGAGCCCATGAAATCGATGCCTCATGCATCAAAGACCTCATAGAAGTGAATGGGATGCATCAACATCATATCTCTTTGTCCACAAGTGCCTATTTTCTGACAGCCAATGCATCTCTTCACGAGCTCATTTGAATCCTTGAAGAGGGTATGCAACCAAAGGCCAGATTGAAGCATCTTTTGTGCTATCCGTCTCCCATAATGATGTCCTCCTGCCTCAAGCTTGTGGCAATAGGTGAGGATGTTATGTTTCTCTTCTTGAGGAATACACCGTCTCCAGATGCTATCTCTCCTTCATGATAAAGAGTGTAATTTTCTCAGTGGTACGACTTGGCCTTCACAAGAAAGGTCTCAAGTCATTGTCTGGGTCAATCTGGTGGATCTTTCTTCGTGACAAGATAGTTCTTAATGTTGTCGTACCATGGAAGTGAGATGATTGCAAGGATCGTGTCATCTGGGAATGTCTCTGTAATATGTGTGATCTGATCCGAATCCTCAAGGTTCTCTAAATGGGAGAGATGATCCGCCACCACATTTTTTACTCTAGGTTTATCCTTAATCTCTATGTCAAATTCCTAGAGTAGAAGGATCCATCTGGTCAATCTGGCTTTGGAATCCTTCTTTGCCATTAAGTATTGGATGGCGGTGTGACAAATATAAATAGTCATTCTAGATCTGAGAATGTAAGATTGAAACTTATCTAAGGTAAATACTACAGGTAGCATCTCCTTTTCTGTGACTATGTAATTCCACTAAGCGGCATCTAATGTATGGCTAGCATTGTGAATGGCATATGGTAATCCATCCCTCCTCTGTCCTAGCACAATGCCAACGACAAGATCAGAGGCATCCGTCATGATCTCGAATGGGAGAAACCAATCAGGCGGTTGAATGACAGGATCCTCGACAACTAGATTCTTGAGAGTCTCAAATGATGCAAGACACTTATCATCGACAAGGAACTCAGTGTATTTTGTCAAAAAATGGCAAGTGGTCGGGTAATCTTGCTGAAGTCTTGTATGAACTGTCGGTAGAAACCGACATGCCCCAGAAAAGATCGCAATTGTCATAAATTGGATGGTAGATGGAGTTTCTTGATGATATCCACCTTGGGCGGGTCAACCTCCATGCCCCTGTTTGAGATGATATGGCCAAGGTCTGTTCCCTGAGTCACCATGAATTGACTCTTCTCCCAAGATAATACTAAGTTGACCTCAATGCAGCGCTAAAGTACTCGGTCTAGGTAATCAATACATGCATCAAAAATATTACCGTACACCGAGAAGTCGTCCATGAAGACCTCTAAAAATTCACCAAACATGTCAGAGAAAATCGAGAGCATGCACCTTTCGAATGTAGCTGGGGCATTACATAATCCAAAGGGCATCCGTCTAATAGCATACGTCCCAAATAGATAGGTGAAAGTTGTTTTCTCTTATTCTTCGGGCGCAATGGCCACCTGGTTGTATCCCGAATACCCATCTAGTAAGCAGTAGTAACTCTTCCCAGCTAGTCTCTCAATTATTTGATCTGTAAATGGTAGTGGGAAGTGGTCCTTCTTGGTGGCATGATTCAATCATCTGTAGTCCATACATACCCTCCAAGAAGTGGGTACTCAGGTAGCTATATCCTCTCCAGACTCGCTCCCAACTATGGTGACACCTGTCTTCTTGGGTACCACATACAATGGACTAACACACTTGGAGTCGGATATGGGGTAGATAAAATCGACGCCCCACCACTTATATATTTCCTTCATGACTATCTCTCGAAGATTCGGATTCAATCATCGTTGGAACTTACGTGAGGGCTTGACATCTTCTTCAAGATAAATGTGGTGGGAGCATAGGGCCGGACTTATCCCTTGGAGATTAGCTACACTCCATCCTTTGCCTTGCGTTTTCTTTCAAGAATCTCCATCAAACGAGATTCTTAGTCTTCAATCAAATCTGCTGAGATAATGACTGGGAACATATCTGGCTCACCCGCAAGGAATTTATGCTTCATGCTTTTCGATAAGGTCTTCAATTCTGGACAAATGGGAGCTGGTAAATCTAGCTTTTGAAATGTCTAAGTGAATGATACCATATCTATATGTGAGAACTCTCGTTGCAATGGTAAATCTGACGAAGATGGCCCTGCTCGTATATCTGTCAACAGATCTAGCTCACTCTCCGCCCTAGCTATCGACTCTGTAGGCACCATACACGGTAAATATTAATTGAACTCCAGCCAGTCAAACTCATTGTCCGTGTCTGAGGGATCTGAATCTGATAAGTATGAGATGAAATCGGTTTTGCTATCCTGACCATGATAAACAACCTATACTGTATCCTGTGCCATGAGTGTGCTCTCCGCACTCTCATCTGCCATGATCTGTGAATGTAAACTGTCTAAATATGTGGCAAGAGCTCATGATGCGGGATCTACTCAAACTGCTTCATCATCTGTAATAACAAAGTCACACTCCTGGTGGATGTATAGCTAAGCCTCTGTCATCTTCTCTAACTCGGTCATCTGATCTGAGCACTATGAATCTCTAGCTCTGGTCTCCTCGATCATCTCTATTTGTATCTTTCACCCTCGAAGTGAAAGTATACCTTCCCACTATCATGGTCGGTCACCACCTTGGCTGTAACCAAGAATGGTTGTCCTAAGATGATGGTGGTATCTGTCACAGATTCAGGGACCTCCATGTCCAATACAACAAAGTCCACTGGGAATTTCAAACCCTGAATTGTGACGAGAACGTCCTTAAGTAACCCCTTCGGCCTCTTCACAGATCTATTAGCAAAATAAAGGATCATCTTATTCTGTCTAAGAGGGCCAAATTCAAATCGATCAAGTAAGGCACCAGAAGAAGGTTAATTGAAGAACCATTGTCTAATAGGGTACGATCAAACTACTGCTCATGAATGTGGCATCTGACATATGGAGCTCCTGCATCAGGCCTCTTGGTCGACAACTGATTCTGAATAGCGAAACATGTGGCGCGAGTCAGAACATGTATCTCTGCAGTGCGATTACTCTTCTTCCTATATATAATGGTCTTCTCTCTCAAGCGCTTCTGGAAGAGAGGGATGTGCTCTAGTGACTTGTGTAGAGTCATCTGGATATGGAATATGTCGATCATCTGCTGATTGAACTCTAATTGCTGTGATGCTTTTGGATTTTCTATTTTCTTCCCCTGCCCCAAGCAGAGTGCTTGAGGGAAGGGGATAACTGGTCCCTCCTTAGATAGAGGGTTAGGAAGAGGTTCCTGATACTGTTAAGGAATGGAGCCCATACAAGACTCACCATGCAACACATATGGACTCGGAGTAGATGAAGAAACCTTTCCTTTATTCATTTTTTGGTATTTTTGATATTGTCCTGAGATACAAAGACATGATGAAACACAACTGGACTAGAAATGGTGGCATCAGCACCACCACGGCATCTATCTTTGTGGCATCAGCATCGTGCTCTAGCTCAGCATCACGTCGAATGGTGGCATCAATACCACCGACTGCATCCGGAGAAATGATAGTCTCAGTACCATCGGCTGGATCATCATCCTTAGTGGCGTCAGCACCACTGTCATCAACATCATCAGCGACATCAGCACCGCTATCCTCTTCGTATGACACTCTTGGATAATCATGGAGTTGTCGCTCAGATGAGGCACCTCCAGCTGGCATCCTACCGCTACTAAGTGTCACAAAATTAACATCAACTATGTAAGAAGAAATATCATCCAATGAATTACTAGGAGTGGTAGTCTCTCTAAACTGTACCTGGTCAGACTTCCTATTCAGATTGTTCGGGTTCGGTTCAATCTAAGCAGGTATGGTAGCTTTGCCTTTGATTATTTCCCTCATCTATTGCCTGAACTCGTCCATCTCCCGCCTGAAGGATGCCTGTTGGTCTGAGAGTAGGCGGGCTAAGTCATCAAGGGATGGTTTCTCATAGGCTGGTCCATGAGAACCAGATGGGTTGCCTCACTGGATTTGAGTTGTTTCAAATTAATGTACAATCCTAAAAAAATTGTTAGTATATTACCTCATGTCTATCAAGATGCCATTTAATTATTGCAAAAAGAAATCAAGGTTTGCTTATAATGTTAGCATTTGGATTCTGTTGATTTTCCTCAAGATTTACAGAAAGGATTCTTGAATTTTAGAAAGATGAAGCAAAAAGCAACATGCCATTTAGTTTGTAGAAGTAAGGAAGAACATTTAAGATCTGAATTTTATTTATTCTAAGTTTGGCTACTGAAATGCATTTATTCTAAGGAAGAAATTAGTCTCTCTATCTTTATTTGTGCATAAACAAGATGATTCTTGAAAGTTGAAATGCATACTTGTGAATGCTTTATGTGATTACATACTATGTTTGTACATTCTCACTTAGAAACAAAATCAACATAAAGCAAGATAGCATTACCACGGATATATAACTTGCAGATTGCATCGTAACTATCGAAAATTTGCAACATGAACAACGGATATTTAACGTACCTAGGCAAATTGTACATTTCCTAGCTTAACATTGTATGCATCTCTACATAGTTGGACATTCTAAGAAACTGCAGTTTTCTTATTGAAGGATGTCATGATTGTTCAAATTTTTATATCGAGGTTATCTATTGAATCTGATATTACTCGTGCATTAGTCTTCATGTAGGGACTTCGTTGGATGAAATCAAGTGGTGGGGAATTTGTTGGCCGAGAAAAATTGATCATATCTATTGTCATTTAAGTCAATAAGAACCTTTTGATCCTTTGATTAAGGCATGAATTCCTGTGATAATCAGCCATCCAACAACAAAGCAAAGCATTGCTGATTTTGGTCTTTTGGGCTGTAGTATTCTCGAATTCCGCGGCAGAATTTTTCTGCTCATGTTAGTTTTACCTAGGGGCCGGTGTGCATGGTTAATATGTTTTACATGTACTCACTTCAATGTCTACATATCAACCCTAAACACTGATCTCTCTCCAAGCTTTACTACTTCATTGTTGATCAATGTGCAAAGAGAAGCATGTGATGACTGGCGAGTGTTGCTGACCTCACTAATGCCTTGAAACATCCCATGAGAACATTGGATTGTGATTACCATATGGTTTGTTATTTTTATGATTGGGTTTCTATGATGATTAGTGCTTTTGTTGTTTTCCTGAACATGTCATATTCAGCAAGCCTAATGACACTTCCCATCAGTCTCCTTGTTTTAACAAGATGTCGTATGTCTATTAGTTATACATAATATTTTCTTACTCTCTTCCTCTAATTAAGTTGGCCAAACCCCAGCTGTATTGTTGGGTTTGGACTTTTTAAAGGAATGACATATGTGCTAAACCTCTAATGACCCCTAATGCATTATTTAGCCTCCAGCTCATGAGTGTTTTTGACTTAAACAATGACCCCTAAGTCATTACTTGGATAAGTCATCGTTTAGTGCATAACACTCATTGCTTCAGCTCGCGAGCTTTTAACTCCACTTGTGCAACCTATGAATTACTTGTTATATATAGGGAATCGCCCAAATATTTTAGTTTAAATTGTCAAGTAGAGTTCTCCCTACTTTAACTAACAAACTTTCTCAGTGTTAGATGCTTTTAACCTTTATTCTTAAGATCAAATTATAGTGTTGATGAAGGTATTTTATTTCATTTATATTTAGGGCGATAATTCTATCAATGATCCATTTAGGAACATGCATTCAACAAATCGAGTGCGGCTTGCATCAAATTCAAAGGTAACACATGTGGATCTATATCATACTATATCTCATTTTTATACATCTTTTCTCTTATATTGTAAAGCCGAAATGATATCTCACATGTGCATACGAATGGAAATGACTAACTCAATCATGAGAATGTAATATCTTTTTTAGTAGAATTAATCTTCTAATGGTTAATCCCACAGTCTAATTATTTGTTCGTATTAGCAACTTCATTTAAATAAACTAGAATGATTAAATTTTTTACGGATAACATCTAGGATGCTTAGGATCTACAAAGGATAGAATATTATGAAGAAGATGATTGCATTTTTTTTATTACCTTACAAATTATTAATTATTATAGCGAAGGTTTGATTGGGGCAATAATCCGAACGTACTAGTCGGAATATTAAATCGTGCAGGGAAGATATACATTGATTGGAGGACCAATTGAAGACGGTAAGGTTATTTCTTTGTTTGCTTTTAATTCATTTATATAATTTCTATACTGAAGGAGTTTGTTCTTTAAAAATAAGACTGTTCAATCTACTACTTCTGTGAAGGCGTTTAAACTAGTGCCTCCTGGAGTTGTTGCTCAAGAGTGGAGAACTACTGTTCATTGGTGGTGGGCATAAAAGTTGTATGTAATATAAATCTATCTATTAGTTTAGATTTTAGCTTGAAAGTAAAATGATATATGTTTTAGTAACAATTTATTGGTATCCATAAGGTTAATAAGGGACATGGAAAGATAAATATGGATTCAGTTGAAGATAGAAAATGGTACATGCAAAATTATGCAATTAGTCTTTTTAATATTGATTACATTTAAGAAAGTTGATGCTAAGAGGAGGTGTGATTGGTGTCGTAATTAATTAAGAACATGCTCATTTTAATTTTCTTTAATGTTTTTTTAAGTTATTATATGCAACCTTTTCAATTAATTAATTTGCTGACTATATGGACTTAATATTTTCAGGATCAAATGATTGTGCTCTCGAATTCAGACCGAATATGACTCACAATATGATCATGACAGTTCAATCTCAGTGATACAAAAGATGCCTGCAGACACATTTAGATCGGTCTATCCTGAAGAGCACTGCAATTGTGACTTTTGCGGTGGTGCAGGTTCTTCAGAAAATGATGGATGCAGATTGGAAAGAGGCGATATATCACAACAGGATGTGTAGAACATGAAAGAAAAGCTTCAGAGGATGAGACTATTAGATTATTATTATTATTATTATTATTATTATTATTATTACAATAATAAGCAGATGCGCAAGCAAGTGAACGAGGAGATTCAAAACAACACGTTGGCACATTTGAACGATCAACTGACTGTACAGTTGTGACGCAAAAATGAATAATTTTTCTTAATTTCTGAGGCGTATGGCTGGAGGATCTTGAGGAGCATTTCCTTCTCGACCGGATGATGACCCCCATCTGCGGGGGAGGATTAGCAAGTTGAACTTTCTTCATGACTTATTATGAAAGATGCTCGACTTTAAACATATATTTCTTAGTTGTTGCAAGTGGAATGCTCGTGTTACTCTAATTTTTACAATCTTTCTGTGTTTTTGTATATTCATGTGGATTTTGTTTGATTCCGAGAAGTACTGGATGGGTTTGCTATGATCACAATTAAAGACATGTCAGTGGCAAGATCCCATTTGCCATTAATGTGATAATCCCATAAATTTCGCTAGCGGATATATTTTCTAATACATTTTGTTGCTTAGGGCGACAAAAAAATGCCACGGATTTGCTGTTACAACAAGTTGTGACGACAGATTATTTGTTGTGTAAACTTGTGGCGACGAGAGCTATGTCGACGGAAATTTGACGATGGAATTGCTGTAACAATTGCATATTCTGTCGTCATAAAGCTTTTTTTTTGTCGCTATAGTCCGTCGCCATAGGTCAGAACTGATGTAGTGTACGTATATGGATTTGGATACCTCTTTCATTTTTTAGGATCATAATACGGATATGGTTACATATTTTTCTATTGTGTATATATATGGATACAAATACATATTTGTATCCGCATGTTTGCAACCCCATTTTTATATGTGTGCATTTTAAAATAATACGCAGAAACATGTACATATGTCAAAATATGTATAAACAAATATGATAAGGGATTGGTACACATATCTATATAGTGTTACTTGTTTGAACATATTAAATCTAAGTGGTATTACTTAATATCATACAAATAAATGTCAATTCAGTGATATGAAGAGTTTTGCAGGGATCTTTTTGTAATTATGATGTTTATGGATATTATTTATGTTCGATTATAACTTTATATGGGTACTTTTTGTAAAAAAAATACCATCCCAATATTAGTTTCAATCAATTATGAAATTATTGGAAGCTCCCTTATAGATTGGATTCGTTTCCACAAATCCAATCTCATGAATTAAAACTTCCATCAATATTTTACATATCCTCCAAATTTCGCTCAAATCTGATATCGTTTCCAATTTTATCTTAGTGGTTAAAAGTTCAATCAATATTTAAGAAACCTAAATCACATTTAAAAGAGAATCAAAATTTTTATTGTTGATATAAAATAGCAAATGATCTTGGATTTAAGTTAAATTTGGAGGATATGCATAATATTATTCGAAGATTCTATCTATAAATTTAGATTTTAAGAAACAAATTTGAAAAAAATAGTTACAACACCTCTTTTGTAACTCACATTACAACAGAGGAACCATATAAATGTTAACCACTAAAATGACAAGATAAATTAGATAAATAAGATCTAAATAACTTACATCATCCATCCTCCTATATAATTTAGCCCCTCCAAGAAGAATTTTCTGGCTTCGCCCCGGATAGTGGTAATATAGAAGCAGCATCCGGTAAATCGAACTAAGTCTAGTCATGGTCGCAGAATGGTGCCTCTGTAGAGCATATGGTCTCACTCACAGATTGGCCCCTAATTAGTTACTAATGGGTGCCGGAGTGTTGCATTATTTACTTACCGACACCTTCGCGACCACATCGTGCACGCGTATGACTACATCTACTAAATCGATGAACACCTCGTGGCCTCAAACACCTTGCGACACTCACAACCATGCTGCCATGAGAGCGGTTCGCCTACTGTAGCGGGTTGCAGCAATCGCTTGAGCCGTTCGATCGTGATCGAGCGGTTCACATGATTTTACACTTTTTATGAGGTTGTACCGTGTAAAATCACGTGAACTGCTCGATCAAGATCCAACGGTTCAAATGCTTACTGCAAAGACAACACTGCAGCAGACGATCCCGTTTATGTTGCCACTACTACGACCACAAAAATAGTTGCTAGAATAGCTTTTTTCTAGTGGACACCCCAAATTATACTTGTTTGAAAAAGGATTAGCAGCGTAGCTTGTTATCCTCTTCTCTCTTGTTAAGATGTAAACTTTTCTCATCGTATATTAGTATTCGTTCCCTAAATCTAACGCGATTTGAGAGGTTAACAAAAGGTGGTTATTGTTTTTGCCAATTATGCTTTTGTGCTTCTGAATTTTTCGTCTACCTAACGTCCATTTAAGAGGGGAAGAGGTGACAACTTACGTTTATTTTGTAATTTTTTAGAATCACAAGTATAATTACATAATAAAAGTAGGGTACATGAGTTATTGGCAAAAACACAGGTGTAAAAGTCCTATTTTTTTAAAAAAATATGTCCTCCAGTGGCTTTCAAAATATTACCAGATAGACTAAAAAAATATCAGAAATTTAAAATTATCCATACGGACCATACCTAATGTCATGTCATGATCAGTGAGACGGAACGAAAGGGGAAGGGTTCGAGATATTGGATATCAATCAGCACAGGAATGCAGTGTAACAAAAATAAGATAAAACATGAAATGGATCATTGGATCATACAGTGACCTGAACACTCAGCAGTCCACAGACTTGAATAACACTATAAGTCAGAGATATTGAATATCGGATATGCATGATTGATGCACAATAAAAGAGATCAGATCCTGATCGAATCTATAATTTATACCACATTAAATTTTTGATCAATCTCCAAATTTAAGATCATATCTTTGCTTTCAAAGCACTGCCCTCAATCAAAACCCACCCCAAATTATAGCAGTGTTTTTACTGCTCTGACGTCTTTCTTGCTTGAATGGCATATTTATATCCTGCAAGGCTGCAATCTTCCACAATTTTATGTGTGATTAATATTGATGTCACAGTTTGATATTAACCGTCCTTATCCTTGCTCCTTAAAGAAAATATTTAAGCACTAGTATAGATGCAAGGTCATCATCTGAAAAGTATATAAACAGATAGAAAGCAATGTCAACAGTAGTACTCATTACAGGCTTCTACAAATAATTTAATATCACGTTAGATTCCCTGAATATAAGCAACAGCTTTAGGGTTTGCATGATTCTGTGATACATATTGGTTAAGATTTATTATCTTGTATCTTGCTTCCATTGAACTTTAATTTGATATTGACACACGTATGGACTTTAGGATGCATGAAAACTTGATGCTGCACTAATGCATAGATTTGATGCAAACTAATCAGTGTTGGTAATCTCTATAGAATGAAGGGCCACTTGCACTTTATACGAATGTTTACGTGAGCATCCCTATAAAATCACTGGTTAATACGTGACCTGATATAATTAAAGCATATTAAGAGTAGTAAATCAACACAGAAAGTATTATTTACTGCACTTTAATATGATGTCATGTACTACGCCTCACTCCACCAATCTCCGAAATAAAACCGTATTGGTCCCACAAGTAATTGCACATCAATTGCAGCACTGAACCCTAAGTTCTTACAAGAGACTTAATTCTCTCATAATCTACTTGAGTGGTATGGTGGTTGTGCATTGTGTCCTACACCATCTAAGGAAATCAATGCTTTTCTAAGTTCCTTCAAAAGCCGATCATGTAGCTTGAAACTGGTTGTTTCGAACTAGAATCGTCGCATCAGCATAGGACATGAGTGTGTGGTTTGACCTAGGAGGTGAAGAATACCACATTCGATATCATTAGAAAGATTCAAAAAGAAAATGAAGATAGCAACATGTGCAGATGTATCGATCTGCTTACGAAGTCGATTTTCAATGTATGGATAAGTAGTTTTGATAAATCCATGATTCATCTCCTTTATTCTTTCATTTTATCTATAATCTTTTGTAAAATACATGTAATATATCAACTAATTCTCATTAATTTACATCAGAAAGAAAGAAGTGTGTAAATATGTAAATATGTACATATTGATCTTAACCCCGAGACCACGATAATATTGACTTGGTCGATAAAACAAATAAGTAGGAGGATATAAGGATTATAATCTATAAAAATATCATAAAATGTAGAACACAAGTGTGTGTGTACACAAGCACAAACATTATTCTCCTTGTACATATATTCACCTATTTCATTTATCATTCAGATAATCTCAACTAAAAATATGGTCTTCTTCAAACTTGTTTATAATAATGTATATTAATTTCTAAAAATAGAAAAAATACTTAATGCGTAAACAACTTGGTACAATGAACCGAAAAGCCATAAAAGTCAAAGTCCATAGTTCATGACTATTTATACAAAAATTCAAATCGACCAAACTCATTTTTAAACTTCTAGTTATAATTTATATTATTTATTAAAAATACTTAGAAAATACTAGAATCAATCATATGAGTTTTTGTTTTGGACCCAGTTGTACAGTTGTATTATATGTATATTAAACTTCTCGATTTTCTGTAGACTTAATACTTACTCCAATTAGCCTAATTCCTTTTCTAAAATGTACATAAAATTAGTAGAAAATATAAAAAAAACTTAAAAGATTGTGAATAAATGCCAATAAATCTTGAAATCAAAAGCCGTAACCAGAACAATCAGACCTCATATCTCAACCATATGAACTTCAATTTGAGCAAAGCCGCTTTTAAGGTTCACGTATAAATTTATTTATTACATGAAAGTGGTTTCACCAAAAATGGAGTTAATACGCAAAAAGCAACTTTTGGGACCCTATTGGTATACATGAACACACCTTTCTATTTTATTTTTATGTATTCTTCGATATTTATTTGTATTTCATATTTTCTAAATATTTTATTCATAATATAATCTGTAAATAAAATAAAAATAAAACCTACTAAAAATAAATTCAATAAATGCAAAATTCGTAATTATGTATAATTGTACTATATGGCATCTATACTGTTTTAATTAAAATTATAAATAATATTATTAAAATAAAATAAAAATATATTTATAATACTCATAAAATATGTTAATTAATTAATAAATTATAAATTATATTACTTATTTATTAAAATAAATAATTAAATATCAATAAACTATTGTATATAAGTAATTTATACCAATAAATATACTAATTATACTACTTAACTAATTAAATTAAATTATTTGAATTATTAAAAATCTTAATTAAATTATTTATTTAGTTGTATACAATTTATATTTACATTATTTATTTATATTAATTTATTAATTATTAATTAATTTATATTATATATTTCATATATTATATATAAGTCTTTTATCTTATCCCTACTTTGACTTCTTCTTCTTTTCTCCATTCTCCGCATGGTGTGTCCCTATTGGGTGGAAGAGAGGAGATTGAAAATTAAACCTCCTTCTTCCTCCCCTTTCTCTTCTTCTTGATGTTTGAACCAGAGATAATCTCAAGAGCGGTCTTGTGATCCACACATGGAGGGACCAATAGTCGCCGTGTCAACCTCGCTTGAAGACAAACTAATTAAAACAACAATTAACCCACACAATAATATCAAACAATGAACAAGAAGGTGTGAATCAAAATTTATTATACAACATGGTGAATGTGTATAGTGGACAAGAATGTAGGGGTCGAACTCAAGAACACATATGTATCATAAGTATATTATTTATGAATAAGTATAAATAAATAATATAGATATAGATGTATTTAGGTATGTACATTATTTACTTTTGTTTTTGTTGGTTTTTGGAAATATTTTTAAATTAATTTTTAAAATTTTTAATTTATATATAAATATATATTTAATTTTAAAATAAATTTAAAATATTTATACTAATGATTAATATTGTAACTTTTATAAAATTATATATAGATTTATGATACATTATAGGGTAATATAATTATAAATATAGGTAAAAATAGTAAAAATAGAAAAATATTTTTTTTTTAATTTTATATTATTTTTATGATTTTTAGAGTTTTTTTCTTATTTTTAGGCATTTTTAAAGTCCAAAATATCCAAAAAAACAAGGATTAAATATGCCTTATTGATATGGGGTTTAAAAATAGAAAACAAACCTCAAAATTTTCCAAATAAATTTTGATATATACTAATATTTATAAATTAAAATATAGGAAAAGACGATAATATTTTTGGTTTTTTGGTGAATTTTTATATTTTTATAGAATTTTATATTTTTTTTGATATCTTTCATTTTCTTTTCTATTTTTAGGGATTTTTGGTCTGAGGTACTTGATCAATCTATGATTCATCGTAATTATTCCTTCATTTTGGCTAAAATCTTTTGTAAAATACATGTAAATATTCAGTATATCTCACTAATTAACATCCTAACTACATTTATTAATATTATATATTTAACACTTATTATATCCCAATTAACATAATAAATAGAAAAGAAAATTAAAAGAAAAAGAAGGATGTAGATATGTTATATATATATAAATATATAAATATATAAATATATAAATAAATAAATATATATATATATATATATAGGGAATTTATACAGAGAGCCCTGTGCCCATTTGGGTTTTTTTGAGCACCCAATTGTAGCCATCCATCTACAAGATTCAATCCCAAAAAAATAGGAACTAATTTTTGTATGGAAATAAAACAAAATCGAAAATTAAAACTTTTCTAAAAATACCGTTACGTTCTTGGAAAGTGCAAGGCACACGTATATGATTGATAAAACTATTGATTCATTCCAACGCAAGGTACTTTTTCGTTTCAACGCAAGAAGAGAGGTATATGATTTGTTTCATGATTTGATCGCTTATTTCTATCATAATTTCGTTGTTTTAATGATATTTTTGTTTTATTTAATGGTTTCATGATTTGATCGCTTATGAAATTTCATATTTTTTATCGTAAGCAATTTTTTTCAAGAAGTATGATTGAAATATGAGAAAGTGGTGTTCATAATATGATTTTTTATTCATTTTGATACAAGATATGTAGTAATAATTGATTTTTTATCGAATTTATTTTGTTTTCATATAATAAAAAATTACAGTAAACGCAGTTGTTATTTTCATGCGTTAAATTGAAAATATACCGAGTTACTGATGTATTTACTTAATTTACTTATAAGATTTTTTATGTTACTATTGCTAACATAATCATTACTTTTAATACGTTACTTTGAAGATATAATGAGTTACTGATGTATTTACTTAATTTACTTATAAGATATTTTATGTTACTAATGCTAACAGAATTGTTACTTTTTCGTGTGTTACTTTGAAGATATACCGAGTTACTGCCCTTATAGTCATTATTACTGAGGAAAATTCTACAAATTACCTGAGTAATTTAAATATTTACTTGTCCTTTGCTATTAGTTACTGATATAGAAATAAAAGTTACCGATTTTTTGAGCAAAAATAAATCTACTTACTTTCGAAATAGTGAATTCTTACTTATATTAATTCTGAAGTTTATCTTACTGATCTCAATTCAGTAAGTTACTTACATAGCTCATCAAATTACTTATGCTTCACATTGAATTACTATTATAAATATAATTCATTACAAGTTACTTGTCATATAACGTTACTTGAGTAACATGAATGAATTACTGATCTCTGTACAATGTAATATTACAGGTGTAAAATACTGACAATTGTTTCAGTATTACTGATCTCGCAACATATAATTACTTGAGTACATTATGTACATTACTGATCAAATGTACAATGATTATTTCTTCGTTACGAAACTAATGATTTGAATGTATCTTTCCAAAACTGTCTTCCTTTTTTAAGGACTCGATATAATTGGAAATATAAAAGGCTCAAACATATTATATCTTTCCAAAACCGTGCTCCTTCGAAATAGGCAACCATTCAAATGAAAATACACGTGGCGAACCCACATTTGGTGCTCACTGCAACTCAAATGGGCGCAGGGCTCTCTAGATAAGCCATATATATATATATCTATATATACATATATATAGGGTAAAATGTATATGCCCCCTAGGGGGAGCTAACTTAGCTCCCCCCGCCCTTTTTTCACAATTTTTTTTATTTTTTTTGGAATCTAAAACCGTGTAAATTCATTATTAAATCCCTATATTATGTCATTCAAATTTCATGCGAAACAGAGACTCCTACAACCTCCATCCAAACGGGGTCGATTTAAAAAATCATGTTACCGTTAAAAAAATGACTGTCTGGATGGAGGTCGTAGGAGTCTCTGTTTCACATGAAATTTTAATGACACAATATAGGGATATAGTGATGAATATTCATGGAAGAAATTTTCAAAAAAAATTAAAAACATGAAGAAAATGGGGCGGGGGTAGCTATGTTAGCTACCCCCTGGGGGCAGCCCCATTTTACCCATATATATATATATATATATATATATATATATATATATATAGAGAGAGAGAGAGAGAGAGAGAGAGAGAGAGAGGGAGAGAGAGAGAGACTGATCCTAATCTCGACACTGATGAATACCCATTCATCACTCTTTATTCTTTTATTTTAGCTACAAAACCTATGCAAAACACATGTATATTCCTGTAAATAGAAATAATTATCATTCAGCATGCATTGTGTAAAATACAGTAATTAGCATGTTTTGTGCATAAATAAAAGAATAAAGAAATAAAAGAAAAAGAGGGAGATATTTAGAATAAATATCGAGCGACCTAATCCCAAGGGAGGGTTCAGCATGGGCCTGACCGCATAAAAACCCAAGTAGAGGAAGATAAGGAAGCTCACACTTGTACATATACCTGTAAATAAAATAATTTTTTCCTCTTATTCAGAATAAAAATGCATTTGTGTAAATATATATACATTTGTAAATATAAAATTAAAACAAAAATGAGAAAATTAAAAAGAAATAAAAAATCCTTATCTATTGTATATAAGCCTTGTACATAGAACCCACACACCTATTTATTTTCCCTTATAAATAAATAAATAAAATTCCACAAAAATTTGTACATACTCCTTATTCCATAGTGTATATAAATAAAATAAAAATCACAAAAATAAAATAAAAATAAAAATAAATAAAAATAAAAATCAAAAGCCACATTGTATATAGACCATACATGTATATAAATAAAAGTATTTATTTAAACCTTGTAACTAATTAATAAAAATAAAATAAAAATACCCCTTTATTCCAAATTTTATCTTATAAATAAATAAAATATAAAATTGGAATGATTTATATAAAAATAAATAACTAAAAATCAAAAATAAAAAATACATATGTATTTACATGTATATAATAATATTTTTTTGTAAATACCTAAATTATATTTCAAAAAAATAAATAAAAATCACTAAAAAAATAATTTATAAATAAAGAAACAGTTTTCATGTTTTGAGTTTTTCGGAATTAATTCATTTATTATTTTTTATTGAATTATAAAAACTTTAATAATTCCCGAATTCCTATTGGTCTACGGGGGATTGTTGACCCCCAGTCAACTCTCCCCCTCGGACCCTTCTCTCGCAGATCTGGCGCTTGATCCGATTTCTCCAATTATCGTGCCTTGATCCGAACACCAAATCTCAAAACCCCGGGTCCTGATTAGAGATTCATCAACCGAGATCCACGCCCGGTGGTTTCTCCTCGGGGTCCGAGCTCCGATATCCACGCTCGACTCCATCTTCTCGGACCCCCAGCACTATAAATCTCCAGCTCCGACGCACGGTTCATGCCATCTTTGGCTCCGCCTACCCATCCCAGGATCTCCACTACCTTCCCTAGAGTGACAGCTAGCCGTGGGTCATGTTGGAGTGAGGAGGAGGTGTCCCAGCCACTGATCCGGCAGCCTATCGTCGCCGTGCGCCGCTCAGGAGCAGCGCTCGAGCCTCGGGCCTCGATGTCCCTTGAGGCAAAGACCAAGAGCTCCAGGAGCTCTTCCACAGTCGAACTCAACCATCCGATAAGCCTAGTTCTTCCTAGTTTACTCTAATTTCCATTTTCGCCCAATTTCATCTTTCGCCGTCGTCCATCGATTAGCTCCATTCCGACCATCGTTCCGACCATCCGAATCTACCTTCATTATTGCCGTATCCCTCTCCACGTTCTACGCCCATCCACCCAACCCAGTTCGCCCCGGAACTGGGAGTCGATCTTCCTCACCGTCGCATCGTCGGAGATCCTCTGCCCCGACGCACCAGCCACCCATTTCTCCCCTCACAGGGTCGAGGCACTTTGCCCTCGACCCAGGAGTCTTCTTGTGATGTTTTCCAGGTCCGAAGAGGCCCATCTGGGGGTCTTCACTTTCGAGCACAGGAGCTCCATGCCATCGCCGTCGCCGGACCACTCCGGTGGTCGCTGACCTCATCGGAGAGGTGCATCAGCTGCGGGACGTCACGGCGGACCAGTTCCGCATTGTAGCAGCAACAGAGGAGGTCCACCGCGCGAGTTCTCGGCCGGCGAAATTTGCCGACCGTCTGTTCTTGGAGGACCCTCCAGAGCCGTCCATTCACCTCTCGCCGTGCCAGATTACATCAGGACCGTTCGATCAAGGCGAAGAAGAGGCCCTTCCAGCCACCGTCTGATCAACACGTGGCCTCTTCTCCGCCATCCATCCAGCGCAGGATAGACCTCGATCCTCCACCGTCAGATAGCATACGTGGCGAGCCCTTCACCGTCAGATCAGACCCGAGGCCCTTCGAGAGGCGCAGCGCACTAGTAGTCGTTGGATTCACCATGTGGCGCCACTCCAGCCATCGGATAATAAATAGGGGTAATTTCACTTAGGCCCCCTCCTGTTTTGCATTTTCGTGTTAGTCCTGTAAATATTTTCCGTAGTTATTTTAGTTTGGTAAAATTGCATAGAGGACCTCGTCATTTATTTTAATTGCATTTCTACCCCTATATATGTTGTGCATCGTCACGTGATATTTTGGTGATTTTGCAATATCTGGGCTGTAGTTTTTACGTGTTATGGAATGAAATATCTTTCTAGTTAATCGTACTTATGCCCCTGTGAATGGTTTAAATTGATATGTGTTGAATATTGTTGGGCTTTTTTACAACATATCCCCTAGACTTTTAGCACCTATCGCTAATAAGTCCCGGAACTTAAGTTTCTTGACATTTGGGTCCCTCAGTGCCAGCCCACATGCCGCGCGCGTGGGGAACTTGGAGAAATTGCATGAGGACCCCCTGGATTTCTGAGTTTGTTACCTTTTTAGCCCAGAACTTTATTTAAATTACGAACAGGTCCCTGTGCACTGTGGGCTCTTGTTGGATTTAAATAAATATCAATTTTCATCCAAATTGAGTGAAAATTTGACACGTGGCTCCTGCCACTGTGCAGAATTTTCACTAATTTCAGGGTACATTTTTGAGCCCTCTTAGTACTTTTAAAAATTCAAAAACCCTTATTTTTCTACCTGTTTAGATTTAAAATTCATAAAAAATATTAAAATCCTTTTAAAAATTACAAAAAATCAAGTTTTGTCTATTTTTGTGTGTTTGGTTTTCTGGCCACTTTTGGTAATTTTTAGATTTATAAAAATCATAAAAATTGAAAACCCCTTAAAACTCATAAAAATTCTAAAAAATAGTAGAAAAATCCCAAAGTAATAAACTCATTGTTTTAATTTTCCTTATTATTTCTATTTCTCATAAAAATATCTCTAGGCCTTGAAAAGACCATTTGATATTTTTAAGTGGTCCTTGAAGCATGGCTGGACAGTGTCCTTTGTTTATGCCTTATTTGATTTTTAGAAAATTCCATAAAAATTATAAAATCTTCAAAAATTCACCAAAAGCAGTAAAAACCCCATAAAACCTAAAAACATTTTTGTTGGAATTTTTGGACTATTTTTGAGTCATTAAATAATTGGTCAAAGTTGCTTGTTTTTATTGTTTTATTATTTGTTTCATTATTTGAAAATCCAAAAAAATATATAAAAATATTAAAAACCACCAAAAAATATTTGTTTATATTTTATTCATTTGTTGACTACTTCGTAGACCGTAAGGCCAACTCGTGATCCCTGAGTCCGACCCTGGGTGTTATACAAGGCTAATCTCATAGCCAGGGCCACTACTTGTTTTTATTGATTTTTATCTCTGTTTGGTGGTCTGTTCCTTATATATTTTCTTGATTGACTGATTGATTTCCCGAGTGATTGAGGTCGCAACTACCCGAGTTATTTTTATTCCTTAACCGCTTGGTTGATTTTTCGGTCATCAAACACCATGTCAATATTGACATGGTCGACAAAATATATGAGTAAGGGGATATAAGGATCCTAATTTATAAAAATGTAATCAAAACTATTAATTTAATTTAACACATTTTCACATTATTAATATTTTACCTATTTTATTTATCACCAAGATCATTTAACATTAAAATATTTTCTTCACAGAAGTTGTTTACAATAATATATATTAATTTAAAAAAGATCATAAAAATTATTTGATGTATAATTAATTAATTATTATGAACTGAACGAGTCATAAAAGCTGACTTCCAAGGTTCATAACTATGTATAGAAAAATCTCTGAATTGATCAAACTCACTTTTAAACTTCATTTTTATAATTAGTACTTTATATTACAAATTTCAAAAAATCTTAGAATAAAACCTTCTCTAGTTTGAAAACCCTTGTCCCGGGCCAAGAAAAAGTGTCTGTGTTTTGGCATTTGGATCCCTTGCATATATGTACTGTAAATATATAACTTCACTATTTTCTAATTAATTATTCTTAATCATGTTTAACTTAATTCTTTTTATAATGTGTTTCTAAAAAATAGTAGAAAAATATAACAATATAACTTAAGATAAAATGTCAATAAATCTCGACGCCACGAAGCCATGACCCTAAATTTTCGGACCTCATAACTCAACCATATGGACTCCGAATTGGGCAATTCACTTTTAAAGTTCGTTTTATAGAATTATCTATCAAATAAAACTGATTTCACTAAAATATGAGTTAATATGCAAAAAAGTGGATTATGGGACCCTATTGGTATAAAATGTACAATGTATCTTGGTTTTATGTTATTTCATATGTCATTTCTTATATTTATATACTTTATTATTGTTTTATTATTAAAATAAAATAAACAAAAAATTATTTATTTATTTACTTATTTAACTATTTATTTCATTATTTATTTATTTAGTATTATTTTTAAATCATTTGATTATTTATTTAATTATTGATTATTTTATTTAATCTGATTATTAAGATAATTTACTTAATCATTAATTTATTTTTTATTCTTTTGTTTTCTCTCTTTCCTTTCTCTCCCTCTTCACAGTCACCCCTTCTTCTTCCTCTTTCTTCTCTGCTTACGCCACCTTCCTCCTCGTTCCCTCTTCTCTCCACCTACCGGTGATTAGGCCGGTATTCCAACAACCCACCGGTGACACAGCCATCGCCAGATGATAGGAACTGGCTTCGTGCTTCCCAAGATATCCACCCTATAAAAGGAACCCAGGACCCTCATTTCTCCCATCTTCCATTAGTGACACTATTCCCTTCCGCGAGCTTCAAGAAAGGAAGACTTGAGGACAGTGACAACGTCCACCTCTATTGTTTAGCGGGATCGGGCAATGTTAGGCATGATCTTTCGTTGGTTAGGAAGCTCCGCTCCATCGTGCGCATAGCCTCCGTGTACACCGTCACATAGAGACGAAAATCCGTAGAGCTTCATTCCTTGTTCCCAGAAGATACCTTTGGCATTCTGCAACTTCTAGGTTAGGCCCTTCTCTTATCCTCTTCTCCTTGCTTTTTTCTCTTCATCTTCCCCCTACCTCTCTGTTGCTTTTCTCTTATCTCCTATGTTTTCATCGTCAATTTGATTTTCATTCGATTTAGTCTAATTCATCCCATTATGACATTGAGATCCGTATATATCATCAATTTTAACTTCATTTCAAGTCTATCGTACGCAATCTGACCACCTTCGACCATGAATGGTGGTTGGAGTTTAGAGTTTAGGTTTCCTTCTCCCCCTCGTTGGAGCCTTTCATTCACCGTTCCCTTCTTCCATGAATCGGGGCTCGTCTTCGAGTTGTTTGATAGCTTTGTAGGATAGGGTCTCATCTCCTAGAGCCCTTTTTCCTATGCTTCTGACGGCTGTAACACTCACTAGTTTTGTTTGAGTTTTGGTTGAGGTTCCATGCCTCGAGCCTTGTGATTCTATTTGCAGGAGATTTGAGCATCGAGCAACATCGTGTAGATTTGAAGCAACACGAGTTCAATCGAGGAAGATATGTATCTGGATCTGATCCTCTAATACGAGTATTGGTGAGTGATGAGCCGAAAATCCCATAAAATCCAGGCAAAGGTAAAATCAATCAAGGGTTGTTGCGACCCGGATCTCCCAGATCAGACTCAACAAGAAAAATCAGACCACCAAATAAGAATAATCAGTCCAAAGCCGAATAAGCGGTCTTGTTATTTATTTGACCTATTATAGAGACCAGGGTCGAACTCAAGGAGAATGGATTGGTCCAGTGGCCTACGAAGTAGACAGAAAATGAATAAAGTAATAAAATATATTTTTGATGAATTTTTTATTTTTAATTTTTTTTATGATTTTTAATTATGAAGGAAATATGAAAAGAAGGCAAAAAGCACACAAATAACAAAACAACTCAGAAAATTCAAATAAAATTATTTTTGTGTTTTATAAGTTTTTAAGTGTTTTTGATAATTTTCTCAAAATTTTTTGATTTTTAGTTGATTTTATAAAAATAGAAAAAGGCAAAAATAGAGAACTAATGTGCAGCTAGATTTGAAAGGCTAATTAAAAATGTATAATTAGCCTCTAAAAATCTGGAGGTAATTTTTAAGAAAACTAGATATAAAAACAAAGGTACAGAAAGAGAAATTGCATTTTTTGATTTTTTTAGAAATTTTAATGACTTTTTATACGATTTTTAAGGTTTTTCAACTTCTAGGTGTTTTTATATACCCAAATGCAGTAAAACTTGGTTTGAAGCAAGAAACTACAACAAACTATACCTAATTTTTTTTAGAATTTTTGGGTGGTTTTTAGTATTTTTAGTTGATTTTATATTTTAAACAGTAGCAAAAATGGGTGTTTTTAATTTTTTAAAAATAACAAACAACAATGAAAATGTCCCAAAAAATTAGTGAAATTTTTACACAGTGGCAGGGGCCAGTGTCTAAATTTCACCAAATTTGGAGTTGATTTGATATTTTATTCATTCACAAAACAAGGCACAACACACAAGGACCAAAATGCAAAGAAATAAAGTTCTGAGGGCTAAATAGAAACACGTGTGAAGAGTATAGGTGCTAAACCACAAATTTCACACAAAATTCGCTTATGTTTCAATTCCAGTATGCACAGGGGTATATATGCAAATATTCAAAATATAACTTCAATCCATAACAGACATAAAACCCAAGCCCTAAACATGCAATTTGCCCTCAAAACTCATGTGTCGAAGTGCGTGTTCCACACTCACAGGGACTAAATAGCAAATACGATAAAGTCTAAGGTCCACAGTATAAATAAACCAAAATAAAAATAACTACACTTAATATTTATCGGACTAAACTATAAACGCAAAACGAACATGGGCCTAAGTGATATTACCCCATTATTACGATCCACGACTGAAGAGGGTCCACGTGGAAGATCTGACGGTTCTGGTGCACGGGTACCTCTTCGATGATCGACGCTCCAGATGAGATCCTGAGCTCGATCCAACAACTGCAAGCTCCCCAGGCATGAACGGTGGCGATTAGAACTGGTGCGGGGGATGCTATCTAACGGCGGAGGAAGGTCCTCGAAGACCAAGTCGCCGGCGACTTTCGTCGGGCCTATGCGCGCGATCAGGACCTCCTCCGATGCTGCACCAAGAGGGGAAATGAAGCTCGAGGTCGTCCGCCGCTCGTGGTGTGCTCCTATGAGGTCGGGAGGACCTAGAGGGTCCCCGGTGACGTCTGATGACCGTGCTGACCACTAGGGTATAAGGTGCTAAATGGTCGTTGCGACCCAAGCAATCAGGCTCGATTAATCAAGAAAAAAAAGAGACCACCAATATTAAGATAAAATCACTCAAAACAAGCTAGCGGTCTTGCTATTTTATTAACCAGGTATAGCGACCAGGGTCGAACACAAGGAGCACGTGATGGCCTTGCGGCCTACGAAGTAGTCAAAGAGAAGAAAAGAATATTTTTGATGGTTTTTAATTCTTTTTATATTTTTTTTGGATTTTTAGAGATTTAAGAAAATAAGGAAAGCTAATAAGCAAGGCAATTCAACAATTTATTTGATGTACCAAAAATCAGCCAAAATTCCATAAAAAATGTTTTTGTGTATTTTATGTTTTTTTACTGTTTTTAGTGAATTTTTGGGATTTTTCTGATTTTTATATGATTTTATAAAAATGAAACAAGGTCAGAAAAAGGAGGTACTGTCCAGCCGAGCTTGAGGGACTTAGATAAAATATCTAAAAGTTCCCAATAAGCCTGGAGGTAATTTTCCTGTATAGAGCAAGAAAAAAGGAAAATTTGGGCACCTTGATTATTTTTTTTTGGATTTTTAGATTAATTATTAGATTTTTATGAGTTTTCAGGTGTTTTTCAATTTTTATGATTTTTGTATGATGAAAAATAGCCAAAATTGGCTAGAAAATCAAGCAAGCCAAAACAAACAGTAGTTAATTATTTTGTAATTTTTAGATAAGTTTTACTATTTTTTTGTGATTTTTCAAATCAGATAGTAAAGAAAATACGCTTTTTTTTAATTTTTGAAAATATCAAACAGTGTCTAAAATATCTCCAAAATTTATAGAAAATTTTACATCATGGCAGGAGCCATGTGTCCAATTTTCATCAAATTTGGAGTTGATTTGCTATTTTATTCAAAAATAAGGAGTGGGTACTGTGCACAGGGACCTGAGTGCAAATACCAAGAGTCCTGGGGGTCCGGTGCAAAATACCCAGGAAAACACGCGCGTAGCACGTGCCTGGGGCACTCAGGGACCTAAATGTAAGGAAAATAAGCTTCGAGGACTATTTGGTAACAGGTCCCAAAAGCCCAAGGTCTTGTTTGCAATTATCCCAAAAATAAATGCACATGCACAATTACTTTACGCACAGGGGTATAAATGCAATAATCCAAAACTATTCATTCAGTCCATAACATCTCAGAACTACAAGGTATAAAATACAAATAGCCTAGAAAACCACGTGTCGAAGCACGTGCTACACCATACACAGGGGCATAAATGCGAACGAAATAAAGTGCAGGGTCCTCAATGCAATTGTACCAAAAACTAAACAACTAGATAACGTATTTACAGGACTAAATGCTAAACAAAAGAAAAGAGAGGGCCTAAGGGTAAATTAGCCTTTATTAAGTCGAGCCGCTAGATGGATGCCACGTGGTAGATGAACGATCAGGATCAGATGGCCCTCCAAAGCTGGGCTCCTCGCGGTTATCGGACGACGGAGGCGTAGCCACGTGGAGGATCGAATGGTGGAGGGCGTTGGCGGCTAAACCTTGCGCATCGGGCGGTCTAGATCGCCTCTCCAAGGATCTGACGGTGGCGGGACCTCCTCAGGTGGACGGTCGAGATGCGAACTGGAGGTCGAAGGCGATCGGACGGCGGAGGAGGATGCTGGACGAACAGGGCACCGGCGAACTTCGCCGGGCTCGTGGCGGTGCTGGCGTCCTCCTGGAAGCTCGCTGAAGATCGGAGAAGGTGCGTGGGAGGCTTCCGCGTCGAGTGAAGGTCTCCGATGACCCAGTCGAGCTCTGGAGAGCTCCGGCAAGGTCGGCAGAGCTGGAGCTACTGGACCGAATGGTCCAAGCCCTCAGATGGGCTTGGATGAACCTGCAAAGTAGACCAGAAAGCTCGCGGGTCGAGGGCAAACTGCCTCGACCCCGTTAGACGTGGTGCAGGTGGTCGGGGGGTCGGTGTGGGCAAGCTCCGGCGAGGGTGTGGACGGAGGAGCTCGAGCCCCAACTCCTGTGCGAGCTGGGTTGAATGGGAGTGCGGAGAAGGTGCGCAGGAGGAAGGCGGAGGTGACGGTAGATTCCGATGGTCGAACGGAACAGTGGAATGGTCGGAATCAGTGAAACACGACGACGGAGCGAATTGGGGGTAATCTAAAATTAGCGAAAAAGAAAGGGCAATGGTTCTACCTGGGTGGAAGAATAGACTGTGGGCGAGCTTGCGAAGCTCTGGGTCCTCGCCTCAAGGAGCGTCGACATCCGAGGCTCGAGCTCCTGCTCTGGGCGGAGCACGGCGGTGGTTAATCGCCGGATCAGTGGTCTGAACATCCTCAGCCTCGCTGCAACACCTCCGGGGCAAGCTGTCACTCTCGCGATGAAGGTGGAGGTCACTGGAAGGGGGAACGACAAGCCAAAGATGGAAGATTAGGGTGGCGGAGCTCGGCTTATGTATGGGTGCAGGTCCGGCTAGGGAAGGTCGGGTAGGGCTGCGTGAAGCGCGGATCCCGATGTGGATACCCCGGCGAGGGTCTCGGATGCAAGGAGAAGAAGTAGGACCCGGGGTTTGCGGAGATGGCGAGCAGATCGAGCGCGGAAAAAGAGGAGAAGTCGGGTCGGGCGCAAGATCCGCTGAAGAAGAAGGTCCGCGGAGGGAGTTGACCGGAGGTCAACATCTCCGTGGACCAATGAGAAGCTGCCACGTGGAAAAGATTTGAAAAATCAATTATAAATAGTAAATGGCAGAATTATTAAAAAGTCAAAACATGAAATATTTTTGTTTTAATTTTTTCTATTTTTGGTGATTTTTAATTAATTTTTCAAAATAAAAATAGTGTATTTACATAGTAGTGCTATATATAGGTATATATACAATATATAGATTTTTAATTTTGATTTCTAATTTGTTATTTTTATACAATTTTATTCCCATTTTATATTTTATTTATTTATATCATAAAATTACGAATAAAAAGATATTTTTATTTTATTTTGATTATTTATATACATAGGTGAAATAAATAGATATGTACATATATATACATGGTATATTTACAAAGTATTTTTGGATTTTTAATTTTTGTTATTTTTATTTTGTTTTTGTTTTAATTGTTTTTATTTTATTTATTTACACCATAAAGGATAGAATATATACAAGATTTTTGGAAATTAATTTTATTTATTTATTAAGCTAAATAAATAGGGATGAGTGGACTATATACAAGGTGACTATGTACATGAGTGATGTTTTTGTTTTCTTTTTAATTTTTCTATTTTTATCTTGTTTTTATATTTAAATATATACAAATATTTACAAACCTCTTTTCATCTATTTTTGGGAGGAAAATATTTTCATTTTATTTACATAAATATCTACACACATGAGTCCCTATCTCCCTCTACTTTGGTTTTTATGCGGTCAGGCCCATGCTGAGCCCTCCCTTGGGTTAGGTTGCTCAATATTTATTCTAAATATTTCCCTCTTTTTCTTGTTAGTCTTTATTCTTTTATTTTTGCACAAAAACATGCTAATTATTAAACTTTATACAATGCATGCTTTTGATAATTATTTGTATTTACATGAATATACATGCATTTGCAAAGGTTTTTGTAGCTAAAATATAAGAATAAAGAGTGATGAATGGGTATTCATCACCCCCTATACTTAACTTTTGCTAGTCCCTTAGCAAACACTTATTTGAAAAAGAAGTGAAAAAGAAAGAAAGAAAAAGAAAAAGAGAGGAATATACATGGATCAAGGTTGAATATTAAACTTTCCTTCATTAAATTGAATTATGGAGCTCGATCAGATCTTTGGATTATTAATGTGTCGGAACCTTATTTAGACTTAAGCTTAAAACTCAACAGCCTCTAAGTTCCACCAATCTATGGACAAGACTCCTCAATAAACCAGATCAGAACAAGTCTACATACACAAACTCTAATGACTATGAATCTTTCCATGCAGTGTAAGTGATAGTAGCTCCCCACCTCAGAAGTAACAAAGAAACAACCTCCCCCATCATGGTAACTCTAATGCCTCGGTCTAGCAACTCTCTCCTCGAGAAGCAGGGTATTCCCTTCTAAGTTCAAGTGCAACCGGCTCAAGAAGAGAGGGAAGAAGTATAGACTTTTGGGAGCTCAGCCAGTGTAGCTAAGTCTCCCGCTGCAAGCTTCATGAGATGTACATGGAGACCATAAGCTTTTGCTTTATTTGACTATATACACTCCGGTGGGGTTATTAAATTTTCAATCTGACCCACCACTTTTTTGGAGTTCTTTTTGCATTTTTTTTCAAGCGCCTCTGTACAACATATCTACATGGTGCAGCATATATACAAGAAATTTTCCTCTTGAGCCAGTAGACTATCCCTCTTTTGAAGCTTTATTGCAACCCACGACTTCTGTCTTTAGCCTTCATCACCACTAGACCAAGTTGAGACGCACTTCCTTCACTAGAAGAAGAAGAGAGGTTCCGCCTAGAAGTACTACCCTCATATGCTACCCCAAGCCAAAGGAAATTGCCTCCTCACCACCTCATCCGTGGAGAGCCATGTGTAAAGTGCTGGTGCAAGTCAAGCCATTGTCTATAAGAGTCATGCGTGTGTTGTTAAGTGTTCTACTTAGGCTCATCAAGATGACATATGCTCATAGCCTAATGGACTCAAAGAATTAAGTCCTTATGGACCTGAAAAGCCTTAACCCTAAGACCTATACGGTTCCTCTTAGAATTAGGTGGATTAAGTTCTTAATCAAGCTCCATTTCCCAATTTAATTCCAGGCTTAGTTTAAATGTCAACTATCATCCAGGAAAAACTATATACATATATACAAAAAGATGCTATTTACAAATATTTACAATCGTGCAAAATTTTTGAAAAATGTTTTGAAATCATGAATGGATGAATGCATGAAGTGCAAGTTTTGCAAAAGTATTTACAAACATTTACACAAGATTTTTGCAAACTTTTGATTTTCAAAACATTTTGGAAAAATTTTGTACTATATACATAATTTTGATAAGAAAATATTTACACAAACTTTACACAAAAACTTTTTGAAAACATTTTTACAAAAATAATTTTGTACACTAGCTATGTATGTGCAATAAAAGAATGATTATTTACAGGAAAATTTTTAATTTTTGTGATTTTTAAGGTTTTTAGCCATTTTATTTATTAACACACTCACACAAAGTACGAGTTATGGCTAAAGTATATATGAAATATATACACCCCCCCCCTATATTTAGCTCGAACGATGCCCTCAGAGTGATCAAGAGCGATGGAGAAGACATAACTCGTGCTTAGTAAAAGGGAAGTGAAAAGGAATGGCTAGATACAAAGATGAATGAATGAATAGAATGAGGATAACTCGATGGTTTTCCCCTATACTTAGGATTAACTAATCCTAAGTATAGCAAGCTGTACATGAAGGGAAATCCGAGTGAAGAATGAACAGAATCTGCCCCCCCTATACTTAGGGTAAAATATCCCTAAGTATAGGCAGCAAAACAGGGGCAGAATGAATGAAAAGAATACCCGCAGGTCCTACATCCCCCCTATACTTCGGGTAAAGTACACCCTAAGTATAGCATAATCATAAGATGAGAAAAGGGATGTGGGACTAAAGAATAGAGTGATATGTACAACCGGATCTATACAGGTCAGAAGAACAGTGATAATCAGGCGTGAGATGCAATAGATGTGAATCAAGAGACCACATCTCACGCAAAGTGAATAGGGGCAACATCAACGACCCGCGGCTCATGATCTAGAAATGGCTTGAGCCGCTGGCCGTTCACTCGAAAGGTACTCTAAGAAGACAACTCGGATATATCAATGCTACCGTTGTCGTGTACCTTTCTCACAAGATAAGGTCCCTTCCATTTGCTCTGTAGCTTCCCTAGAAATAAACGAAGCCTAGCATCAAACAACCATACTCTCTGTCCAGGCTCAAAATGCTTGTGGCTGATGTGAGAATCATGCCACTCTTTCACTCTCTCCTTATACTGTAGGCTGTTTGAGAAGGCTGTATCTCTAAGCTCCTCCAAGGCTGCTAACTCTGCCCTCCTCTGGTCTCCTACACTATCTGGATCTAAAAGAATATCCGTGACTGCCCAAAGTGACTTATACCTCAGCTCAACAGGTAAATGGCACGGCTTTCCATAAACTAGGAGAAAGGGAGATGTGCTCAATGGTGTCTTGAAAGACGTCCTATATGCCCACAAGACTGAGTCCAAAAGCTGTGACCAATCCTTTCGGTCAGGGCGGACGACTTTCTGCAAAATAGTCTTGATCTCCCTGTTCGAGACCTCGGCTAGACCATTCGTCTGTGGATGGTATGGAGTGGCAACTCGATGGTCTATGCCGAACTCACTAGCAAGTGCCTTCACCTGGTCGTTGATGAAATGAGACCCCCCATCTGAAATCAATACTCGAGGTACCCCGAACCGCGTGATGATGTGCTTCCTCAAAAATCTGCAAACTGTCCTGGCATCAGCGGCTCGGGCGGGGATAGCCTCAACCCAACGACTAACATAGTCAACGGCCAACAGAATGTACTCAAATCCCTGACTCTTAGGGAATGGACCCATGAAATCGATGCCCCATGCGTCAAAAACCTCACAGAAGTGAATGGGCTGCATCGGCATCATATCACGCTGTCCACAAGTGCCCATCCTCTGACAGTCAGTACACCTCTTCACGAACTCATCAGAGTCCTTAAAGAGGGTAGGCCACCACAAGCCAGATTGGAGCACTTTCTGTGTCGTCCTCCTCCCGTAGTGATGTCCTCCTGCCTCAAGCTTGTGGCAGTAAGTGAGGATGCTATGGTGCTCATCCTGAGGGATGCACCTACGCCAGACACTATCCCCTCCTTCATGGTAAAGGATGGGATCCTCCAAGTGGTAAGACTTGGCCTTCGCAAGGAAGGTCTCAAGCCTCTGTCTGGGCCAACCTTGTGGGACTTTCTTAGCAACAAGAAAGTTCACAATATCGGCATACCACGGGAGTGAGGCGATAGCAAGGATCGCCTCATCTGGGAAGGTCTCACAAATGGGATCAATCTGCTCAGACTCCTCAGGCTGCTCTAAACGGGAGAGGTGATCCGCCACCACATTCTTGACTCCATGCTTATCCTTGATCTCAATGTCGAACTCCTGGAGTAGAAGGATCCATCTAGTCAGTCTGGCCTTGGCATCCTTCTTTGCCATGAGGTATCGGATGGCGGTATGATCTATGTACAAAGTCACTCTAGATCCAATGATATAAGATCTGAACTTATCTAGGGCGAACACTACTGCTAGCATCTCCTTCTCTGTGACTGTATAATTCCGTTGGGCGGAATCCAAGGTGCGGCTAGCATAGTGGATAGCAAATGGGACTCCATCCCTCCTCTATCCCAGCACAGCCCCCACGGCAAAATCGGAGGCGTCCGTCATGATCTCGAATGGGAGAGACCAATCTGGTGGCTGGAGGACAGGAGCCTCAACAATACACTGCTTGAGAGTATCGAACGACGAAAGACACTTGTCATCGACAAGGAACTCGGTGTCTTTCATCAGCAAGTCAGTCAACGGCCGGGCAACTCTACTGAAATCATGGATGAACCGCCGATAGAAACCGACGTGCCCCAGGAAAGACCGTAACTGCCGCAAGTTGGACGGTGGTGTGAGTTTTCTAATGACATCAACCTTGGCCGGATCAACCTCCATGCCCCTGTTGGAGATGATGTGGCCAAGCACCGTCCCTTGAGTCACCATAAAGTGACTCTTCTCCCAAGAAAGAACCAAGCAGACCTCAATACATCGCTGAAGTACTCGGTCTAGGCAGTCAAGACAGGAGTCGAATCCGTCACCGTAAACCGAGAAATCATCCATGAAGACCTCTAAGCACTCCCCTACCATGTCCGAAAAGATCGACAACATGCATCTCTGAAAAGTCGTAGGGGCGTTGCATAGCCCAAATGGCATGCGTCGGAAGGCGTATGTGCCGAAGGGACATGTAAAGGTGGTCTTCTCCTGATCTTCAGGAGCGATGGCCACCTGGTTGTAGCCCGAGTACCCATCCAGAAAACAATAATGGCTCTTCCCTACCAGTCTCTCAATAATCTGATCAATAGAGGGCAGGGGGAAATGATCCTTCTTGGTGTCCTGGTTGAGTCTCCTGTAGTCAACACAAACCCGCCAAGAAGTGGGTACTCGTGTAGCAATCTCCTCTCCAGACTGGCTAATCACTGTAGTGATGCCCGTCTTCTTGGGCACCACATGCAAAGGGCTGACCCACTTGGAGTCGGAGATGGGATAAATAAAATCGGCGCTCCACCATTTCGAAATTTCCTTCATGACAACCTCTCTCAGATTTGGGTTCAGCCGCCGCTGGACCTCACGCGACGGCTTCGCCTCATCCTCGAGATAGATATGGTGGGAGCACAGGGCCGGACTAATCCCATGGAGATCTACTACGCTCCATCCTATTGCCTTGCGGTTCTTTTCAAGAACCCCCATTAGACGGGATTCCTGCTCTCCAGTCAAATCGGTTGAGATAATGACTGGGTACATCTCATGCTCACCCGCAAGGAATCTATACTTCAGCGACGAAGGAAGTGGCTTCAGATCTGGACAATTGGGTTCTGGCAAATCTGGCTTCGAAAGAAGTCGCGTGTATGCGACCAATTCTGTCCGGGAGACTGAGAGCGTACTCTCGCAAACTGGATCTGGAGAAGGCTGCTCAACTGTACTGTCTCTGATCTGCTCGGCATCTACCTCCTCCTTAACTGTAGGCTCAGTGGAAATCATGTCTGGCATATAATCATCACAATCTGCCCACTCAGACTCTGACTCCGAGGGATCTGCATCACACAAGGTGGCATCAGTACCACCATCATCACAAAAATCCGTGTCGCGGTCGAGAACCTGCTCTGCTGCCTCTAAAGTATCCTGAACCAGGAATGTGCTCTCCAAGCTCTCCTCTGTTGTCATCTCTGCATCAGCGGTGTCTGAAAATGAGAGGATGGCCTGTGCTGCTGGGTCTGCCCAAACTGCCTCATCGTCTGTGATCACAAAGTCGCAGTCCTGGTGGATATCTAGCCCTGCATCTGTCAGCTGCTCTGTATCTGAAGTGGTCTCTGAGCATGATCTCTCTCTGGCTCTGCTGTCCTCGACCGTCTCTATTTGTACACTTTCGCCCTCGACGCGAAAGTATACCTTCCCGCTATCATGGTCGGTCACTGCCTTGGCTGTGGCCAAGAACGGGCGACCGAGAATGATGGGGGTATCGGTCACAGACTCAGGGATCTCCATGTCCAACACTACGAAGTCCACGGGGAATTGCATGCCCTGAATAGTGACGACAACGTCTCGTAACAACCCCTTCGGCCTCTTGACAGATCTATCAGCAAACTGAAGGACTGTCCTGCTCTGTCTAAGAGTGCCCAACTCGAAGCGGTCGAGAAGGGCTGCCGTAAGGAGGTTGATAGACGATCCGCTATCCAGTAGAGTACGGTCAAACCTCTGCTCACTGATATGGCATCTGACATAAGGGGCTCCGGAATCTGGCCTCTAGGCCGGCAGACGGTTCTGGATTGCGAAACACGTGGCTTTCGTCAGCACATGGATCTCAGAGTGGTGGTTCCTCCTCTTCCTCCTGACTGTGGTCCTGTCTCTCAATGAACGCTGGAGAAGGGGGATGTGCTGCAAAGCCTCCTGAAGAGTCAGCTGTATGTGAAAACGGTCTATCATCTGCTGGCTGAACTCTTCCTGATCTCTTTTTTTGGATTTTCTGTTTTCTTCCCCTTCCCCATCTGAAGGGCTCTAGGGAAGGGGATCACTGGGTCCTTCTCAGATGAAGGACTAGAAAAGGGTCTAGGCGGTTCGATGACCGGATCCACACATACATCATGCACCACAGTGGGACCAGAAGAAAATAAACCCTTTCCTTTTTCACAGAACTGTTCAGAGAAACATCAGGTGAAGGAAAAATAACAGATCTCTCTACATGAACTCTGGTGGCCTCAGTACCACCATCGGCTGGCTCAGCTGGAAGACTCGCGGCCTCAGTACCGCGCTCTGGCTCGGCATCAGGAGTGGTCTCAGTACCACCTCCTCGAACTGGTGAAACGGCGGCCTCAGTACCACCGGTGGAATCAGCATCCTTGGTGGCATCAGTACCACCGTCATCATCCTCCTCGTCGGGCGCTCTAGGTGGATCCTCATGATGTAGCTCAGACGAGGCGCCGCCTGCTGGCATCCTACCGCTCCTAAGTGTGACAAAATCAGTATCAAACAGATATCCAGTCATATCACCAAATGCATCACTAGGAGTGGTATACTCAGTACAAACTACCTGCTCAGACTTCCGCTTCAGGTTGTTGGGGTTCGGCTCGATCTGGGCAGGGATGGCGACCTTCCCTCTCACAATGTCCCGCATCTCCTGGCGGAACTCGTCCATCTCCCGTCTAAATGTAGCCTGCTGGTCCGTGAGGAGGCGGGCTATGTCATCCAAGACAGGGTTCTCATGAGAACCCGACGGATAGCCTCTCTGGTAGTGAGGCTGCTGGATCTGCTGCTGCTGTGGCTGAGAGGGGTATGAGTGATGCTGCTGCTGCTGCTGGTGAGGCTGTTCACGCCTCCAAGACTGTCCCTGCTGATAGGGACGAGGACCATAGGAAGACTGTTGCTGCTGCTGTGGATGATACACTGGGGGCTGCTGCTGCGGCTGGTGATATCTATGCTGGCTGTACTGCCCTCCCTAACTAGATGGCTGCTGCTGGGGCTGGGTACCTCCACTCCCCCACCTGAATCCGGGATGGTCTCGTCGGATTTCAGGCTGAGGGCGGTCATACCAAATCCCGTTGACATCCATCAACGGCTCTGCATCGTACGGGGCTGGCGGGAGTACTACCAGAGGCTGATCAGGCTCGTATATCACCATCTGCAAGTCTGGAGATGGTGGTGACTGGTAAGTGGGCTGCAGATGCTGGTACGGCTCCGCCTGTACAAGGTGAACCTTTCTAGGCTGCTGGTGTGAGCTGGAGCGCTGGGACGAGCTGCTGCTGCTGCCGTGATCGCCTCGCGATAGAAGACGGGGCTGGGTCTTCATGTCGCTCAGAGTCTGTGCCATCTGCTCCATCTGAGTGATGCCCTGGCACTGCTTCTTCTCTATCAGCTCCATCTGATCCAACTTCTCGTTAATGATGCCCATCTTCGCAGCCGCGGACTCTGCCTGTGCTGCTGCTACTACGGACGAACTGGAAGGACCGGCGTCGACCCGTGCTATCCTCTGGTACTGCACGGGTCCTGGCTGCTGGGGTCTGCCCTGAGTGTACAACCTGGTCTGGGACATCACCATGTAGTTCTCGGCCATCTCCTCGTAGATGGACCAGACCTGGTCGTGATCCTTGGCGAAGTAAGACCCGCCACAAGAAGCGTTCACCAAGCCCTGAAGCTCTGGTGTCAGCCCGCTGAAGAAGCTCTGCACAAGGTTGGGCTTCGAGATGTCGTGGTGCGGGCATCTATCAGTCAGCTCACGGAACCTCTCCCATGCCTCATGGAATTGCTCGTTGGGGAGCATGGAGAAGTTGCTGATGAGGGCTCTCGCTGCATTGGTCCGCCCGAGTGGATAGTACTTGTGCAAGTACTCGGCGCGGAGCTGCTCCCAAGTGTAGACAAACTTCCCCAGGTGCTTCAGCCAGGTGGCTGCTCTGTCTGCTAAGGAAAAGGGGAAGGCAATCATCCTGATAGTATCCTGGTCTACCTGATGATCGTGGACAGTGCTGCATATCATCTCGAACTCATGCAAATGGAGATGAGGCTCCTCTGTCGCTATACCGTGAAACCGATGTAAGAGCTGCAAAGTGTTCGGGTGGAACTTGAAGTCCCCCACGATGGCTGGAAGTACCACCCAACGGTGTGTCAAGGTTGACCCAGGATTGTGGTTCTCCCGCATCGATCTAAGTGGTGGTGGTGCTCCTCCTGCTGCTGCTGCTGCGGCTGCGGCATCGTCGGGTCCTCCTCCTGCTCCTCCGCGGTTCTCGCGGTTGGCTCTCATCTGCTCAAGCTCTCTCCTCATGTCCATCATGAATGCTCCCTGATCCCTCAGCTGCTGCTGCATTGACTCGAGGGAGGCGATCAGGGTGGAGTTGATCGAACCCTGGTGCAGAACGAAATGCTGCTCTCCTCGTGGACCTCCGATGCGATCGTCGGAACTGCCGGCCATCGTCTCTGAAAAACCAAAACAACGGAACTCCGGTGCCGATAAATCATCTGTTTGTCTCTCCTCTGGCACTGGTATCTCTGAATCAGAAGAAGAAGGGTGGTCGAGGGGGAACAGGGTGGAGTCATACTCGGGTTCGGAGAGCGGGTCTAAGCTCCCACGAACCGACCTAAATGAATGGTCAGGAGTGCTAAAAAGCAGTGCAGTCAGAGGCTGCCTAAGAGACCTCCTACCCATCATCGTGATCTGGCAAGTAAGGCGGATGAGATCTGGAAAAACTACGATCACAAGCAAACCCCCAGTTCACCAACACAACACGAGCTGAAGACCGTAAAGGCTCGGTCAAATTATCTTGTCAATTTTTATTTTGGTGAACAATCAGAATATCAGAGTGATTACGTGACCTGTTGGGATACCCGATACTCTCCCAACCGACTGTCCCGCACAGAAGAGTCGGTAATCAGTCGAGATGAGCACCGGATGGCTTTACCTAGTGTACGGGTCACTCTCTCGCACAATCAAACCAAGCAATGAGGGGGTTGCTCTCCCCAAGACAAATTTTTAGGTGAGGTGTCTTTTAGGGTCGATAATTTTAGCAGTCCCAATTTTATGGTTTTTCTTTTTTTTAGATTATTTTTTTTAGTGCAAGCAAAAACGCCTAACGGATTTTTCGGTTCTCCTGGTTATTAAGTCAAAATCAGGGGGGAGAAGACGAAAAAGCCGATGCACGATAAATCAATGATACATGCAGAGATAGAAATGCGTACCTGACTCCAGCAGTCTACATGCAAGATGATCCGCGCAGAATTTAAAGACTGAAAAGAAACTACATATATGGTGCAGTGGTGAAAACCGAGTCCTAAACAGGCAATTTCTACTCGACAGAACCGTCTAGCTTAGTCACTCGCCCTCGATCCAAAGAGTCCGGTCTAGACCCACCCCTCCTCTTCTCAACAGGTCGAGTTCAGGAGTAGCGCTTGACGGGGCAGGCTCGCGGCGCGTAGGCTCTCAGGAAAGCGACTAAGCTATTTTTATTAATGAGTTATTAGTAGGTCCAATTATCGCTCTATAGGAACAGGCAAGCAATTAAGTGTGGGGATCCTACTAATTACGACACAGTCAAGTAGAAAATCCTAAATCTAGGGGCTCGAGAAAAACCGCAGAAAACCGTAAAAGGCAGCTAAAAAGCTAAAACCGCGAAAAAGCCGCGAAAAATCTAAACTAGTCTAAAGGGTCCCCCGAGCACACCGGTGTTCGATGAAACAGACCCGAGAGTCCAACTGTCTCTGAGTACCTGTATTAGTACAATAGTTCAATTGTGCGGAAAATAAAGCTAGTCTACTCTACACTACTCTCGCGGCTATCCCGCGGCTCCCGCACTCCTGCTCGCTCCTCGCGCTCTCCTGCAGCTTTGTGAAGAAGAGAGCCGCCTCCGGTTCCCGCTGTTGCTCGGCTTCTAAAGAAAGCCGCCTTGATCCTCAGGCCCTCGCAAGAAATCAAACAAAAGTGGTCAGTCCAGATAAATATATAAACAAGTCAAATGTATATACAAGAATATGTACAGAAAGCCGCGAAAAGAAAACCACGGAAAAACGACTACTAAGCCGTGCTCCCCGGCAACGACGCCATTCTGATGACCGTGCTGACCACTAGGGTATAAGGTGCTAAATGGTCGTTGCGACCCAAGCAATCCGGCTCGATCAATCAAGAAAAAAAAGAGACCACCAATATTAAGATAAAATCACTCAAAACAAGCTAGCGGTCTTGCTATTTTAATAACATGGTATAGCGACCAGGGTCGAACACAAGGAGCACGTGATGGCCTTGCGTCCTACGAAGTAGTTAAAGAGAAGAAAAGAATATTTTTGGTGGTTTTTAATTCTTTTTATATTTTTTTTGGATTTTTAGAGATTTAAGAAAATAAGGAAAGCTAATAAGTAAGGAAATTCAACAATTTATTTGATGTATTAAAAACCAGTCAAAAATTCCAGAAAAAATGTTTTTGTGTATTTTATGTTTTTTACTGTTTTTAGTGAATTTTTGGGATTTTTCTGATTTTTATATGATTTTCTAAAAATGAAACAAGGTCAGAAAATAGAGGTACTGTCCAACCGAGCTTGAGGGACTTAGATAAAATATCTAAAAGTCCCCAATAAGCCTGGAGGTAATTTACCTGTATAGAGCAAGAAATAAGGAAAATTTGGGCACCTTAATTATTGTTTTTGGATTTTTAGATTAATTATTAGATTTTTTATGAGTTTTCAGGTGTTTTTTAATTTTTATGAGTTTTGTACGATGAAAAATAGCCAAAATTGGCTAGAAAATCGAGCAAGCCAAAACAAACAGTAGCTAATTTTTTTTGTAATTTTTAGATAATTTTTACTATTTTTTTGTGATTTTTCAAATCAGACAGTAAAGAAAATACGTGTTTTTGAATTTTTGAAAATATCAAACAGTGTCTAAAATGTCGCTAAAATTTAAAGAAAATTTTACATCATGGCAGGAGCCACGTATCCGATTTTCATCAAATTTGGAGTTGATTTGCTATTTTATTCAAAAATAAGAATTGGGTACTGTGCACAGGGACCTGAGTGCAAATACCAAGAGTCCTGGGGGGTCCGGTGTAAAATACCCAGGAAAACACGCGCGTAGCACATGCCTGGGGCACTCAGGAACCTAAATGTAAGGAAAACAAGCTTCGAGGACTATTTGGTAACAGGTACCAAAAAGCCCAAGGGCTTGTTTGCAATTATCCCAAAAATAAACGCACATGCACAATTACTTTACGCACAGGGGTATAAATGCAATAATCCAAAACTATTCATTCATTCCATAACATCTCAGAACTACAAGGTATAAAATGCAAATAGCCCAGAAAACGACGTGTCGAAGCACGTGCTACACCATACACAGGGGCATAAATGCAAACGAAATAAAGTGCAGGGTCCTCAATGCAATTGTACCAAAAACTAAACAACTAGATAACGTATTTACAGGACTAAATGCTAAACAAAAGAAAAGAGAGGGCCTAAGGGTAAATTACCCTTTATTAAGTCGAGCCGCTGGATGGATGCCACGTGGTAGATGAACGGTCTGGATCAGATGGCCCTCCAAAGCTGGGCTCCTCGCGGTTATCGGATGGCGGAGGCGTAGCCACGTGGAGGATCGAACGGTGGAGGGCGTCGTGTGGCTAAACCTTGCGCTTCGGGCGGTCCAGATCGCCTCTCCAAGGATCTGACGGTGGCGGGACCTCCTCAGGTGGACGGTCGAGATGTGAACTGGAGGTCGAAGGAGATCGGACGGCGAAGGAGGATGCTGGACGAACTGGGCGCCGGCGAACTTCGCCGGGCTCGTGGCGGTGCTGGCGTCCTCCTGGAAGCTCGTTGAAGATCGGAGAAGGTGCGTGGGAGGCTTCCGCGTCGAGTGAAGGTCTCCGATGACCCAACCGAGCTCTGGAGAGCTCCGTCAAGGTCGGCGGAGCTGGAGCTACTGGACCGAATGGTCCAAGCCCTCAGATGGGCTTGGATGAACCTGCAAAGTAGATCAGAAAGCTCGCGGGTCGAGGGCAAACTGCGTCGACCTCGTTAGGCGTGGTGCAGGTGGTCGGGGGGTCGGTGTGGGCGAGCTCCGACGAGGGTGTGGATGGAGGAGCTCGAACCCCAGCTCCTGTGCGAGCTGGGTTGAATGGGAGTGCGGAGAAGGTGCGCGGGAGGAAGGCGTAGGTGACGGTAGATTCCGATGGTCGAACGGAACAGTGGAATGGTCGGAATCAGCGAAACACGACGGCGGAGCGAATTGGGGGTAATCTAAAATTAACGAAAAAGAAAGGGCAATGGTTCTACCTGGGTGGATGAATAGACTGTGGGCGAGCTTGCGAAGCTCTGGGTCCTCGCCTCAAGGAGCGTCGACGTCCGAGGCTCGAGCTCCTGCTCTGGGCGGAGCACGACGGTGGTGAATTGCCGGATCAGTGGTCTGAACGTCCTCAGCCTCGCTGCAACACCTCCGGGGCAAGCTGTCACTCTCGCGATGAAGGTGGAGGTCACTGGAAGGGGGAACGACAAGCCAAAGATGGAAGAATAGGGTGGCGGAGCTCAGCTTATGTATGGGTGCAGGTCCGGCTAGGGTAGGTCGGGTAGGGTTGCGTGAAGCGCGGATCCCGATGTGGATACCCCGGCGAGGGTCTCGGATGCAAGGAGAAGAAGTAGGACCCGGGGTTTGCGGAGATGGCGAGCGGATCGAGCACGGAAAAAGAGGAGAAGTCGGGTCGGGCGCGAGATCCGCTGAAGAAGAAGGTCCGCGGAGGGAGTTGATCGGAGGTCAACATCTCCGTGGACCAATGAGAAGCTGCCACGTGGAAAAGATTTGAAAAATCAATTATAAATAGTAAATGGCAGAATTATTAAAAAGTCAAAACATGAAATATTTTTGTTTTAATTTTTTCTATTTTTTGGTGATTTTTAATTAATTTTTCAAAATAAAAATAGTGTATTTACATGGTAGTGCTATATATAGGTATATATACAATATATAGATTTTTAATTTTGATTTTTAATTTGTTATTTTTATACAATTTTATTCCCATTTTATATTTTATTTATTTTTATCATAAAATTAGGAATAAAAAGATATTTTTATTTATTTTATTATTTATATACATAGGTGAAATAAATAGATATGTACATATATATACATGGTATATTTACAAAGTATTTTTGGATTTTTAATTTTTGTTATTTTTATTTTGTTTTTGTTTTAATTGTTTTTATTTTATTTATTTACACTATAAAGGATAGAATATATACAAGATTTTTGGAAATTAATTTTATTTATTTATAAAGCTAAATAAATAGGGATGAGTGGACTATATACAAGGTGACTATGTACATGAGTGATGTTTTTGTTTTCTTTTTAATTTTTCTATTTTTATCTTGTTTTTATATTTAAATATATACAAATATTTTCAAACCTCTTTTAATCTATTTTTGGGAGGAAAATATTTTTATTTTATTTACATAAATATCTACACACATGAGTCCCTATCTCCCTCTACTTTGGTTTTTATGCTGTCAGGCCCATGCTGAGCCCTCTCTTGGGTTAGGTTGCTCAATATTTATTCTAAATATTTCCCTCTTTTTCTTGTTACTCTTTATTCTTTTATTTTTTCACAAAACAATGCTAATTATTAAACTTTATACAATGCATGCTTTTGATAATTATTTGTATTTACATGAATATACATGCATTTGCAAAGGTTTTTGTAGCTAAAATATAAGAATAAAGAGTGATGAATGGGTATTCATCAACGTCGAGCACCTGAAGCTCCTGTCCTGAGTGGATGTACCTCCAAATGAGGCTCTCAAGCCTTGATACCTGCACAGGAAGCAATAGGGGTCGAGGGCAAACTCCTCGACCCATTAGCGGATGAAGGGAGTGATTGGATGAGGCAGAGCGAGGATCTCCAGCGAGGCGACGGCGAAGGAGACCTAACTCTTGGTTCCGGGGCGTACCAAGATGATCGGAGGGGCGTAGAATGTGGGGCGAAGTCTCATGAAGGTGTTGGTGTGGTCGGAAGGGGAAATGGTCGATCGGAGCGCAGTGAATCGGCCGGCGGAGGCCGGCGGCGCAAAATCGAAGAATCAAAATTAAAGCTAATCTATGGGATATCGAGGCTACCTGATGATTGGATGCATCTTGGCTTGAGATAATGAGTCTCATACGGTCTTCGCCTCGATGGAGCGACGCCTCCAGAGGCCCAGGCTTCGCCGTTGGCGGAGCTCGACGATGATAGTCGCCGAACCTGGGGTACACACCTCCAATCACTCTCTACAACACCCTCCGCGCTCGTTGTCACTCAAGGAAGAAGATGGAGGTCATAGGGATCGAAGATGGTGGCCAAAGGTGCGTCAAATGGCGGAAGGAGGCGAAGCTTTATACTGGTAGGGGTTCGGGAAGATGGGAGTCGGGCGCGCAGTCCAAAGTTCGGACCCCTAAGAAGATGGTCGGGCGTGGATCAGTGATGTATCATAGATAATCAGGGCCTGGGGTTTGAGGAGATAATGATCGGATCAGTGCAGGATAATTCAGTGAAAATGGGTCGGCACGAGGATCCGCCTAGAAGTGGTCCAGGGGGGAGTGTTGACCGGGGGTCAACAATCCCCCATGGACCAATCGAATTATTCGTTTATTAATTATTTGTAAATTTATTTTAAAATAGTAAATGATTTTATTTCGAAAAATTTTCAACATGAAAAATGTTTATTATTTTTCAAAGTATTTTTTAGTGATTTTTATTTATTTTTTTGAAAAAATAAATTAATGTATATACATAGTATTAAATTATATACAGGTATATATACCTATGTATTTTTATTTTTATTTTTAATTGTTTATTTTTGTAAAGTTATCCCTATTTTATATTTTATTTATTTACAACATAAAATATGGGATTCAAAATAATTTTTATTTAACTTTTATTGTGTATTTACAAGGGTAAAATAAATATATATAGGTACATATATACATGTTATATACAAGGGGAAGAGGGAGAATTTATATTTGTTTTATTTTTATTTTTCTTATTTTTATTTTATTTTTATAAATATATACACGTTGTGAAGGATACATAACTAATTTCGTTTTATAAAATATATACACTAAGAGGGGGTTTATGTACAAGGCTGAGTTACCCTATCTCTCTCTACTTGTTTTATTTTTGCAGTCAGGCCCATGTTGAGCCCTCCCTTAGGTTCAAGTCACTCAATATTTATTGTAAATATTTCCTACTTTTTTCTTTATTTCTTATTCCTATGCAAAAACATGCTAATTATGGCTATTTACATGAAGCATTCATTTTGACAATTCATTCTATCTACAAACATTTACATGGTATTTTACCAAGGTTTCTAGCTAAAATAAAGGAATAAAGAGTGATGAATGGTGATTCATCACCCCCCATATACTTTACTTTTTCTAGTCCCTTGGCAAACACTTATTTGAAAAAGAAGTGAAAAAGAGAAAAGAGAAGAAAAAGATGGGAAATCAAGGTTGATCATTAAACTTTCCTTCATTAAATTGAAATATGGAGCTCAGTCAGACCTTTGGATTATTAATTTGTCGGATCCTTATTTGGACTTAAGCTTAAAACTCAAGAGCCTCTAAGTTCCACAAATATATGGTCAAGACTCCTCAATAAACCAGATCAGAACAAGTCTACCTACACAAACTCTAATGACCATGAATCTTTCCTTGTACTGTATAAGTGAAATGTAGCTCCCCACCTCAGAAATGACAAAGAAACAACCTCCCTCAACCTGGTAACTCTAATGCCTCGGTCTAGCAACTCTTTCCTCGAGGAGTGGGGTATTCCCTTCTAAGTTCAAGTGCAACCGGCTCAAGAAGAGGGGGAAGAAGAGAATGGACCATGACTAGTGTAGCCATGTATCCTTGCGAGCTCTAACCAGTGTAGCTGAGTCTCCCGCAACAAGTTTCATGAGATAGTCATGTATAACATAAGCTTTTGCTTTATTTGTCTATATATACTCCAGTGGGATTATTATATTTTCAATCCGACCCACCACTTTTTTGGAGTTTTTCTTTCTTTGCACATTTTTTTGATGTGCATATGTACAACATATCTACATGGTGCAACATATATACATAAGGAGTTTTTCCTCTTGAGCTAGTAGACTATCCCTCTTTTGAAGCTTTATTGCAACCCACAACTCCTGTCTTTAGACTTTAAAACCACCAGACCAAGTTGAGACGCACTTCCTTCACTATAAGAAGAAGACAGGTTCCGCCTAGAAGTACTACCCTCATATGCTACCCCAAGCAAAAGGAAACTGCCTCCTCACCACCTCATCCGTGGAGAGCTAAGTGTAAAGTGCTGGTGCAAGTAAAGCCATTGTCTCTGAGAGTCATGTGTGTGTTTTTAAGTGCTCTACTTAGCCTCATCAAGATGACATATGCTCATAGCCTAGTGGACTCAAAGAATTAAGTCCCAATGGACCTGAAAAGTCTTAATCCTAAGCCCTATAAGGTTCCTCTTAGAATTAGGTGGATTAAGGTCTTTACCAAGCTCCATTTTCCAATTTAATTCAAGGCCAGCTTAAATGTCAACTATGATTTGGAAAAAACTTGTAGAAATAATTACAAATATGCAAATTATTACAAGATTTTACAAATGTGCAAAATTTTTGAAAAATGTTTGAAAACATGGATGTATGCATGAATGCGAAGTTTTGCAAAATATTTACAAAATTTTACACGAGGTTATGGCAAACTTTTTATTTTCCAAACATTTTACAAAAATTTTGTACTATATACATAATCTTGTTATCAAAATATTTACAAACTATTTACACAAATCATTTTTACAATCATTTGTACAAAAATAATTTTTATAAATAAATAGGTATGTGCAAGAAGAATTTTATGTACAAGGGAAAGTTTTTAAATTTTTATGGATTTTTAGCAATTTTATTTATTAAAACACTCACACAAAGTACAAGTTATGGCTAAAGTATATATGAAATATATATGACACCCCCCTATACTTAGCTCGAACGATGTCCTAACTCGTGCTTAGTATAGGGAAGTGAAAAGGAATGGTATATACAAAGACGAATCAAAGAATAGAATGAATAGGACTCGGTGTTTCCCCCTATACTTAGGATCAAGTAATCCTAAGTATGGCAAGCTGTACATGAAGGGAAATCCGAGTGGAAGGCTGTACATGGTCTACCCCCCCTATACTTAGGGTAAAATATCCTTAAGTATAGGCAGCAAAACAGAGGTAGAAAGAATGAATAGAATAACCGAGAGTCCTACACCCCCCTATACTTAGGGTAAAGTACACCATAAGTGTAGCATAATCATAAGATGAGAAAGGGGTGTGGGACTAAAGAATAGGGTGATATGGACAACTGGATCTATACAAGTCAGAAGAACAGTGATAATCAGCGTGAGATGCAATAGATGTGAGTCAAGAGACCACATCTCACGCAAAGTGAATCGGGGCAACGTTAACGACCTGCGGCTCATGATCTAGATATGGTTTGAGGCACTGGTCGTTAACGCGAAATGTAACATCAGAAGACAACTCAGATATATCAATACTCCCATTTCATGTACCTTTTAAACCAAATAAGGTCCCTTCCATTTGCTCTGTAGCTTCCCTGGAAATAAACGAAGCCTAGCATCAAGCAACCATACTCTGTCCTGGCTCAAACTGCTAATGGCTGATATGAGAATCATGCCACTCCTTCACTCTCTCCTTATACTGTAGGCTGCTCCAAAGGCGGTTTCACGAAGCTCCTCCAGGGCTGCTAATTCTGCCCTCCTCTGATCTCCTACACTCACTGGATCCATAAGTATATCAGTAACATCCCAAAGTGACCTATGTCTCAGCTCTACAGGTAAATGGAAGGGCTTGCCATAAATGAGGTGAAAGGGAGATGTACCCAAAGGAGTCTTGAAAGACGTCCTATATGCCCACAAGACCGAGTCCAAAAGCTGTGACCAATCCTTTCGATCAAGGCGGACAACTTTCTGCTGTATAGTCTTGATCTCCCTGTTCGACACTTCAGCAAGACCATTCGTCTGATGGTGGTATGGAGTGGATACTCGATGGTCTATGCTGAACTCGCTAGCAAGGGCCTTTACCTTGTCGTTGACGAAATGAGACCCCCCATCAGATATCAACACTCGAGGTACCCCGAATCGTGAAATGATATTCTTCCTCAAAAATCTGCAAACAGTCCTAGCATCTGCGGTTCGGCCTGGGATGGCCTTGATGAATACCCATTCATCACTCTTTATTCTTTTATTTTAGATACAAAACCTATGCAAAACACATGTATATTCTTGTAAATAGCAATAATTACCATTCAGCATGCATTGTGTAAACATGAATAAATAGCATGTTTTTGTGCATCAATAAAAGAATAAAGAAATAAAAGAAAACCAGGAAGATATTTAGAATAAATTTTGAGCGACCTAATCCCTAGGGAGGGCTCAGCATGGGCCTGACCGCAAAAGATCCTAAGTAGAGAGAGATAGGGAAGCTCATATGTGTGTACATATACCTATGTTTATAAATAAAAATATTTTCCTCTAAATAAAAATAAAATTGTGCGACTATTTATTTGTATATATTTGTAAGTATAAAATCAAAATAAAATGGAAAAAAACAAAACACAAATAAATAGAAATTCACTTCATCATTGTACATAGACCTTGTGTATAAAAACCACTTATCTATTTATTATCACCTTGTAAATAAATAATTAAAATTCAATAAAAATATGTATATATTCCACATTTTATGGCGTAAATAAATAAAATAAAAATTAGAAAAATAAAAATAAAATAAAAATAAATAAAATAAAAATCAAAGTCCACCTTGTATATATACCATGTATGTACATAAATAAAACTATTTATTTAACCCTTGTAAATAATTATTAAAAATAAAATAAAAATACACTTTTGTTCCAAATTTTATTCTATAAATAAATAAAATATAAAATTGGAATAATCTATATAAAAAATTAATTAAAAATCAAAAATTAAAAATACATATTGTATATACCTATATATAATAATACTATATTGTAAATACATTTTTTATTTCAAAAAAATAAATAAAAATCACTAAAAAATAACTTAAAAATAAATAAACAATTCTCATGTTTTAAGTTTTTCGAAATTAATTCATTTATTATTTTTTATTGAATTATCAAGTATTTAATAAAATCTGAATTCCCATTGGTCCACGGGGGATTGTTGACCCCCGGTCAACTCTCCCCCGCGGACCCCCTTCCAAGCGGATCGGGTTTTAGACCCGATTTCTGCTATTTCTCCCCACTTGATCTGATTGCCAAATCCTTAAACCCCGGGCTCCATTTGATCGTTCCTTATCCGAGACCCTCGCCCGGGGTTGAGCCTAGTGATCCGTGCTTCATGCGTCCATGCCCGATTCAATATAGCCGAACTCCTCACACTATATAGCTGAACCTCCGGCCACAATTTCACGCCATCTTTGGCGTTGCTTCTTCCACCCAGGGCCTCCACCCTAATCCCTAGAGTGACAGCTTTGGATTGGCGTGTTGCAGAGAGGAGGAGGAGCTCTCCGCCACTAATTCGACGTCATCTGACCGTCGTGCGCCGCCGTGAGCAGCGCCCGAGCCTTGGGTTGTCGACCACCCTCGAGGCGATGACCAGAGCTTCTTTAGCTCATCCACAGTCGACTCCCGCCATCAGGTAAACCTAATTCTTTCTGTTTTTGTCTAATTTCCGATTATCCCCAAATCAAACCATCGCCGTCTCCGACTGATTCCGTTCACTCCACTCATCGATCCGATCATCGGACAACGTCACCATCTTCACGAGACCTCTCTTCACGTTCTGCACCCACTCACTCCCCCTGTCTCACCCCGGAGCAGGTAGCTCGACCTCCGTCGCCGTCGCCTCGCCGGAGGTCTTCGCTGCGACTCACCCACGCGCCCATTTCACCCCTATCTTGGTCGAGGCAATTTACCCTCGACCAAGGAGTTGTTCTGTGCACTTTGCAGGTCAAGGGAGGCCCAATCTAAGGGTCCGAGAGTTCAGCACAGCAGCTCCCAACCTCCGCCGTCGCCGGGCCACTCCGGTGGTCGCTGGCCTCATCGGAGGTAGTCAGTCGCTGCAAACCATCGAGGCGAATTTTCTCCACATCTCAGCAGCCACAGCAGAGGTCCAGCGTGCCCATGGTGCTCCGGCGAACTTCGCCTGAGTCGAGTTCTTCCAGGACCTTCAGGAGCCGTCCGTTCATCCCCGCCGTTCCAGACTTAATCTGGATCGCTCGATCAGGCGTAGAGGAGGCCTAATTCCACCACCGTCACGTGGCCTCTTCATCGCCACCCATCCAGACAAGGGTTGCCCGATATCCAGCACCGTCAGATCCTCCACGTGGGAGGCCCTCAGCCGTCAGATCCGAGCTGGAGTTCTTCGAAGAGGCGTAGCCCCCCTCAGCCGTCCGATTTTACACGTGGCGCGCCTCCAGCCGAAGATCTCAATAAGGGGTAATTTACTTGTAGGCCCCTTTGTTTATCGCTTTTAATTTGTAGTCCTATAAATATTTAGTTTAGTTCTTTTTATTCTGGATATTTTGCACATCAGACCTTTATGTTTCTTGTATTTGCATTATAGTCCCTGTGTGTGTAGACCTTGTGCATCGACATGTGAGGACTTGCCTATATTTCTGGCATGTTATTGTTTGACCTTTTAGAAATAGGAATTACATTTAGGTCCCTCCGTGCCTGATTCACTTGCTTCGCGCGTGATTACTTGGACTTTTTGCACGAGGGCCCTTGGACTTTCTTGCCTTGTTACTTATTGGCCCCTAGAACATATTTTCTTACATTTAGGTCCCAGTGCACTGTGAGCCTTTGTTTGATTTTAATAAAATAGCAAATTTAACCCAAATCGTGTGAAATTTGGATACGTGGCTCCTGCCACTGTGTAAAAAGTTCCCTAATTTTTGGGTACATTTTTGAGGCTTTTTATTATTTTTAATAATTCAAAAACCACCATTTTTGTGTTTGTCCAGATTATAAAATCATAAAAAAATATAAAACTCTTTTAAAAATCCTAAAAAATTAGGTTTTGTTAATTTGTGTGTGCTTGATTTTCTGTGCAATTTTGGCTATTTTTGGATATTGAAAACCTTAAAAATTGAAAAACCCTTAAAAACTCATAAAATTTCTAAAAAATTATAGAAAACTCAAAAACTAATAAACTCTTTTTCTGAATTTTCCTTGTTATTTGTAGTTTTCATAAAAATTACCTCCAGCTGTGATAGGACCATTTGGTATTTTTCATGGTCCTTTGAAGCCTAGTAGGACAATAGTGCATTGTTTCTACCTTCTTTGATTTTTAGAAAAATCTATAAAAATCAGAAAAATCTCAAAAATTCAATAAAAACAGTAAAAAACCTAAAAAACATAAAAATATTTTTGTTTGAATTTTTGGACCATTTTTAGTATTGAAATAATTGATTGAAGTTGCTTGTATTTGCTTTGTCTTTATTTTCCTTCGTTATTAAAAATCAAAAAAAATATAAAAATATTTAAGAACCACCAAAAATACATTTTCTTCTCTTATTTTTGATTTGACTACTTCGTAGGCCGCAAGACCAATTTGTGCTCCCTGAGTCCGACCCTCGGTGTTACACCAGGCTAATCTCATAGCCAGGGCCACTATTTTTGTATTGTTTGATTTATATCTCTGATTGGTGGTCTGATGCTTATTTTTCTTGATTGACTGAGCTATTTCCGAGATCCGGGTCGCAACGACCCTTGATTTATTATATTCACCCGAGTCTTGGTGATAATTTCGGTTCGTCAGAATGGCGCCGTTGCTGGGGTTCACAGCTTAGTAGTCACTTTTGATTTTTCCGCGGCTTTCTTTTTTGCGGCTTTTTGTAGATACCTTTATATATATTTTATCTGACTTGTTTATATATAATAATCTGGTTTGACACTTTGCTTGTTTTCTTGCGAGGGCCCAAGGACCGAGGCAGCTTTATTCGGAAGCCGAAGCAACCACGGGAGTCGGAGGTGGCTCTTTTCTGCATAGAGCCGCAGGAGGACGCAAGGAACCGAGCAGGAGTGCGGGAGCCACGGAATAGCTCCGAGAGTAGTTAGATTAGCTTAGTTTTATTTTCAGCACTTATTTGAACTGTTGTAATAATACAGGGACATGACAGAGACACTTAGACTCTTGGGGTCTGTTTCGCCGAGCACCGGTGTGCTCGGGGGACCCCACCGGTTTTTCGCGGCTTTTTCACGATTTTCTAGAGTTTTGACCATTTATTTACTGCTCATTTGATTTACGCGGATTTTAGCCCTAGCTTAGGAGTTTTCTTTGACTGTGATGTAATTGATTAAGATCAAAACCTAATTATCTGCCTGTGCCTATAGATCGATAATTGAACTTAATTAATTAAATCACAAAGAAAAAGCCGCTTATTAGAGCTCTTGTCCACGTGCCTTGAGGAGTCACATACAGTACGTGCAGGATCCGTTGTGGCAGACACCGAGTGGCTCTCAAGATAGGACTCCGGACCTAGGCTCGAGTACCCGGCTACTATTCTTCACGAGTAGAACTGCTTTGTTAGGGCCGGTTTTTCCGCGTACATCATATAGGTAGTTTATATTCTGTCTTTTATTTTATGCGCGGATCACCCTGCATGTAGACTGCTGGAGTCAGGTACGCATTTCTTACTCTGCATGCATCATTGATTCTCACGCATCGGCTTTTTCGTCTTCTCCCCCCGTTTTGGACTTAAAATAATCAGGAGAACCGAAAAATTCGTTAGGCGTTGTTTGATATTGAAAAATACTTAAAAAATCAAAACTATAAAATTGGGACTGTTAATCCAACTTGACTCTAAAAGACACTCCACTTAAAAATTTGTCTTGGGGAGAGCAACCCCCTCATTGTCTAGTTTGCATGCGCGAGAGTGACCCACACACTAGGCTAGAGACATATCCGAGCCTCGATCAGACTACCAGCCTTTTATATGGGACAGTCTGTTTGGCGGGTTGGATTCCCAACAGGTCACGTAACCGCTCTGCTATCTTGACTTGATCACCTAATAAAAACAGACAAGATAATTGACCGAACTTTTACGGTCTTCAGCTCGCGTTGAGTAGGTGAATCCAGAAATTGTTTGCTCATCATAGTTGTTTCCAGATCCCATCCGCCCGACTCGCCAGATCACGATGATGGGCAAGAGGCCCCTTAGGCAGCCTCTGGCTGCACCGCTCTTCAGCACTCCAGCCCACTCATCTAGGTCAGTTCGTGAGAGCCGAGACCCGCTCTACGAACCCGAGTTCGACTCCGTCCTCTTCCCCCTTGACCACCCTTCTACCACTCCTGAGACACGAGTGCCAGATGCGAGACAACAGACTGATGATTTATGGCACCTGAGTTTGGGTCTTTTGCCTTTGCAGAGAACATGGCCGGCAGCAGCAATGACCGCACTGGAGGCCCCCGAGGAGATCAGACATTTATCCTGGACCAGGGTGCGATCAACAACACCCTGATCACCTCCCTGGAGACAGTGCAACAACAGTTAAGGGAACAGGGTGCATTCATGATTGAGATGAGGAGAGAGATGGAGCAGATGAGAGCCGACCATGAGCAGCGTGGCCCAGGAGACGTACCGAGGATACCTGACAATGCGGCAGCAGCAGCCGCAGTGGGAGCAGCAGCAGCACCAGATCAACCGAGACCGATGCGGGAGTTACACAACCCCGGGTCGACTTTGACACACCGTTGGGTGGTTCTACCAGCTATCGTGGGGGACTTCAAGTTCCCCCCAAACACACTACAGCTCCTACCCCGTTTCCATGGGCTCGCCACGAAGGAGCCCCATCTCCACCTCCAGGAGTTTCTGATGATCTGCAGCAAAGTCCACGAGAGACAGGTGGATGTGTATACCATTCGCATGATTGCCTTCCCCTTTTCACTGGCAGATAGAGCAGCCACCTGGATGAAGCATCTGGGGAGGTTTGTGTACTACTGAGAGCAGCTCCGCACCGATTACTTGAACAAGTACTATCCACTCGGGCGGATGAACGCAGCGAGGGCCCTGATCAGCAACTTCTCCAAGCTCCCCAACGAGCAGTTTCACGAGGCATGGGAGAGGTTTAGAGAGCTTACCGACAGATGCCCGCACCATGATATCTCGAAGCCGAACCTTGTTCAGAGCTTCTTTTGCGGGCTGACACCATAGCTGTAGGGCCTGGTGAACGCTTCTTGTGGCAGGTCCTACATAGCCAAGGATCATGATCAGGTCTGGGCCATCTACGAGGAGATTGCCGAGAATTATACAGTGATGTCCCAGACCAGACTCTACACTCAGGGACGCCCCCAGCCACAGTCCGTGCAGAACTAGAGGATAGCACGGGTCGACGCCGGTCCTTTTACTTCGTCAGCGGTAGCAGCAGAGGCCGAGTCCACAGCTGCCGACATGGGCATCATCAGTAAGAAGCTGGACCAGATGGAGATTATAGAGAAGAAGCAGTGCCAGAGCATATCGCAGATGGATCAGATGGCACAGTTGTTGAGTGATCTGAAGACACATGTCATGTGTCTCCAGGAGGCACAGACGGCTTCTCAGCCCCGTCTTCAGTCACAAGGATATCCGAGTGGCAGTGGCAGCTCGTCCCAGCGCTCCAGCTCCAGTCAGCCTAGACAGGTCCACCTTGTACAGGCGGAGCCGTACCAGCAGCCGCAGCCTTACTACCAGCCACCACCATCCCCAGACACTCAGATGGTGGTTTACTAGCCGGATCAGCATCTGGCAGTACTCCCGAAACTCTCCTACGAGCCTGAGCCGTTGATGGACGTCAACGTGATTTGACACGACCGACCCCAACCCGGTATCCGACGAGACCATCCCGAATTCCGTTGGTCGGCCGGAGGTTCCAGTTCCCAGCAGCAGCCTTCAGGTCAGGGTGGCCAGTACGACCACCAGCGAGAGCAGCAGCAGCAGCCTCTAGTATACCACCAGCAGCAGCAGTCATTCCAGTATGGTTCTCATCCCTATCAGTAGGGACATTCTTGGAGGCGTGATCAGCCTCAGCAGCAGTTTCATACACAGCAGTACCCCTCTCACCCGCAGCACCAGCCACAACAACAGCCTCACTACCAGTGAGGCCACCCGTCAGGTTCTCATGGGCCATCCTATGAGAACCCATCCTTAGACGATATAGCCCGCCTCTTGACTGACCAACAGGCTACCTTTAGACAGGAGATGGATGAGTTCCGCTAGGAGGTGCGGGAGATTATGCGAGGGAAGGCCGCCATCCCTGCCCAGATTGAGCCAAACCCGAACAACCTGAAGAGAAAATCTGAGCACGTAGATTTCACAAAGTATGCCACTCCTAGTGATGCTTTTGGTGATATGTCTTCATATCTGTTTGATACTGACTTTGTCACACGTAGGAGCGGTAGGATGCCAGCAGACGGTGCCTCGTCTGAGAGACACCCCCAGGCCACTTCCAGAGCGCCAAGCGAGGATGAGCGCGGTACTAATGCCGCGAGAGATGATGACGGTGGTGCTGACGCCACCAAGAATGTGGATCCATACGACGGTACTGAGGCCGTCACTTCACCATATAGAGGAGGTGGTACTGATGCCACCATTGTTGCCGAGCCAGAGCGCGGTGCTGATGCCGCGAGTCGACCTGCCGAGGGTGGTGTTGATGCCACCGTTTCTACTTCTGCTAGTCCTGTAGTCTTTCCATCTGTTCTTGTATCTCAGGACGTATCTGGCAATAAAGGAAAGGGTTTATTTTCTTCTGATCCACCTGTGGTGCATGATGATGTATGTGAGGATTCTGCCTTGCTTGAGCAGTCGAGACCCTTTCCTAGTCCTTCATCTGAGAAGGACCCTGTGATCCCCTTTCCACGAGCACTTCACATGGGAAAGGGGAAGAAAATAGAAAATCCCAAAATGAAGTAGCAGGAAGAGTTCAGCCAGCAGATGATCGACAGATTCCACATTCAGCTGACTCTCTAGGAGGCCTTGGAGCACATCCCTCTACTCTAGAGATCACTCAGAGACAGGACCACAACTAGGAGGAAGAGGAGGAACCACCAGTCAGAGATCCATGTGCTGACCAGAGCCACGTGTTTCACGATTCAGAACTGTTTGCCGGCCAAGAGGCCAGATTCAGGAGCCCCGTATGTCAGATGCCATATCCGTGAGAAGAGGCTCGACCGTACTCTATTATTCAACGGTTCTTCGATCAACCTACTTCCGGCAGCCCTTCTCGACCGCTTTGAGTTGGGCACTCTACGACAGAGCAGGACGGTCCTTCAGTTTGCTGATCGATCTGTCAAGAGGCCGAAGGGGTTGCTGAGGGACGTTGTCGTCACGATTCAGGGTCTGCAATTAACCGTGGACTTCGTTGTGTTGGACATGGAGATCCCTAAGTATGTGATCGATACCCCCGTCATTCTAGGTCGCCTGTTTTTGGCCACATCCAAGGCAGTGTCCGACCATGATAGCGAGAAGGTATACTTTTGCGTCGAGGGCGAGAGTTTACAAATAGAGACGGTCGAGGACATCCGAGTCAGAGATTCAGCATGCTCAGAGCCGACCACAGATTCAGAGGAGATGACAGATGCAGGGCCAGACATCCACCAGGACTGCGATTTTGTGATCACAGATGAGGCAGTTTGGGCAGATCCAGTCGCACAGGCCATCCTCTCACCTTCAGAGTTCACTGATGCCTAGACGCCAGGAGAGGAGAGCTTGGAGAGCGCATTCCTGGTCCAGGATACTTCACAGTCGGCAGATTCGGTTCTCGACCACGAGATAGAGTTGTTTTGTGATGATGATACAGATCCCTCGGAGTCAGATGTTTATTGGGCAGAGTTTGATGATCTTATACCATGTTTGACTTCCACTGAGCCTGCAGCTAGGGAGGAGGTAGATGCCATGCAGAGTAGAGACAGTCTACCAGAGCAGCCTTCTCCAGATACTGATTGTGAGCGAGAGTTTCCGTTCTCCCATGTGGATTTGGCAGCATTCACTCAGAGCTTTCAGAGGCCAGATCCGCCAGCACCTACTTGTCCAGAACTGAAGCCGCTACCTGTGTCGCTGAAGTATAGGTTCCTTGCGGGTGAGCATGAGATGTACCCAGTCATTATCTCCGCTGATTTGACTGGAGAGCAAGAATCCTGTCTAATGGGGGTTCTTGAAAAGAACCGCAAGGCAATAGAATGGAGCATAGCAGATCTCCAGGGGATCAGTCTGGCTCTGTGCTCTCACCACATCTATCTCGAGGATGAGGTAAAGCTGTCGCGTGAGTTCCAGCGGCGACTGAACTCAAATCTGAGAGAGGTTGTCATGAAGGAGATCTCGAAGTGGTGGAGCACCGATTTTATCTACCCCATCTCCAACTCCAAGTAAGTCAGTCCATTGCATGTGGTGCCCAAGAAGACGGGCATCACTACTGTTGTCACGGAGTCCGGACAGGAGATTGCTACCCGGGTACCCACTTCTTGGCGGGTCTGCATAGATTACAGACAACTCAACCAGGCCTCCAAGAAGGATCATTTCCCCATGCCCTTTATAGATCAGATCATTGAGAAACTGGCAGGGAAGAGCCGCTACTGCTTTTTGGATGGGTACTCCGGCTACAATCAGGTGGCCATCGTGCCCGAGGACTAGGACAAGACCACCTTCACCTGTCCCTTCGGCACATACGCCTTCAGACGCATGCCATTTGGGCTATTCAATGCCCTTGCGACTTTTTAGAGATGCATGCTGTCTATCATTTCGGACATGGTGGGGGAGTGCTTGGAGGTCTTCATGGATGACTTCTCGATCTATGGCGATGGATTCGACTCTTATCTTGATTGCCTAGATCGGGTCCTTCAACGATGCATTGAGGTTCACCTAGTGTTGTCTTGGGAGAAGAGTCACTTCATGGTGACTCAAGGGATGGTGCTTGGCCACATCATCTCCAGCAGGGGCATGGAGGTTGATCCAGCCAAGGAAGATGTCATTAGAAAACTCACACCATCGTCCAACCTGCGGCAGTTATGGTCTTTTATAGGGCACGTCAGTTTCTACCGACGATTCATTCATGATTTCAGCAGGATTGCCCGATCGTTGACTGATCTGCTGACGAAAGACACCGAGTTCCTTGTCGATGACAAGTGTCTATCGTTGTTCGAGACTCTCAAGAGCTGTGTCATAGAGGCTCCTGTTCTCCAGCCACCTGACTGGTCTCTCCCATTCGAGATCATGACGGACGCCTCCGATTTTGCCGTGGGGGTCGTGCTGGGATAGAGGAGGGATGGAGTTCCATTTACTATTCACTACGCTAGCCGTACATTGGATGCCGCGCAACGGAACTACACTGTCACTGAGAAGGAGATGCTAGCCGTAGTTTTTGCCCTAGATAAGTTCAGATCTTACATCATTGGATCTAGAGTGACCATTTACACTGATCATACCGCCATCAGGTACCTCATGGAAAAGAAGGATACCAAAGCTAGATTGACCAGATGGATCCTTCTACTCCAGGAGTTTGATATAGAGATTAAGGATAAGCCTGGAGTCAAGAATGCGGTGGCGGATCATCTCTCCCGATTGGGGTATCTTGAGGATTCTGAGCAGATTGACCCTATTTGTGAGACCTTCCCAGATGAGACGATCCTTGCTATCGCCTCGCTGCCATGGTATGCCGATATTGTGAACTATCTTGTCGCCAAGAAAGTTCCACAAGATTGGCCCAAGCAGAAACTTGAGACCTTCCTCGTGAAGGCCAAGTTTTACCATTGGGAGGATCCCTTCCTTTACCATGAGGGAGGGGATAGTATCTGGCGTCGGTGCATTCCTCAGGAGGAGTACCACAGCGTCCTAACTTACTGCCACAGGCTTGAGGCAGGAGGACATCACTCAGGGAGGAGAACGGCACAGAAAGTGCTCCAATCCGGCCTATGGTGGCCTACTCTCTTCAAGGACTCTGATGAGTTCGTGAAGAGGTGTACTGACTGTCAGAGGATGGGCACTTGTGGACAGCGTGATATGATGCCGATGCAGCCCATACACTTCTGTGAGGTTTTTGACGCATGGGGCATCGATTTCATGGGTCCATTCCCTAGGAGTTTGGGATTTGAGTACATTCTGTTGGTCGTGGATTATGTGAGTCGTTGGGTTGAGGCCATCCCCGCCCGAATCGCAGATGCTAGGACTGTTTGCAGATTTTTGAGGAAGAATATCATTTCACGGTTCAGGGTACCTAGAGTGTTGATATCTGACGGGGGGTCTCATTTCGTCAACGACAAGGTAAAGGCCCTTGCTAGCGAGTTCAGCATAGACCAATGAGTTGCCACTCCATACCACCCTCAGATGAATGGTCTTGCTGAAGTGTCGAACAGGGAGATCAAGAGTATATTGCAGAAAGTCGTCCGCCCTGACCGAAAGATTGGTCACAGCTTTTGAACTCGGTCTTGTGGGCATATCGGACGTCTTTCAAAACTCCTTTCGGTACATCTCCCTTTCGCCTCGTTTATCGCAAGCCGTGCCATTTACCTGTTGATCTGAGACATAGGTCACTTTGGGCAGTCACTGATATACTTTTAGATCCAGAGAGTGTAGGAGATCAGAGGAGGGTAGAGTTAGCAACCGTGGAGGAGCTTCATGATACCGCCTTTTCAAACAACCTACATTATAAGGAGAGAGTAAAGGAGTGGCATGATTCTCATATCATCCACAAGCAGTTTGAGCCAGGACAGAGAGTATGGTTGTTTGATGCTAGGCTTAGATTATTTCCAGGGAAGCTGCAGAGCAAATGGAAGGGACCGTATTTGGTTAGAAAGGTGCATGACAATGGGAGTATTGATATATCTGAGTTGTCTTCTGATGCTACCTTTCGAGTGAACGACCAGCGGCTCAAGCCATATCTAGATCATCAGCCGTGGGTCGTTGATGTTGCCCCTATTCACTTTGCGTGAGATTTGGTCTCTTGACTCAAATCTATTGCATCTCACGCCTGATTATCACTGTTCTTCCGACCTGTATAGATCCAGTTGTCCATATCACTCTATTCTTTAGTCCCACATCCCGTCTCTCATCTTATGATTTTGTTATACTTAGGGTGCACTTTACCCTAAGTATAGGGGAGACGTCAGACTCTCGGGTATTCTTTTGATTCTTTCTACCCCTGTTTTGATGCCTATACTTAGGGATATTTCACCCTAAGTATGGGGGGGTAGACCCTGTACATCCTTTCACTTGGATTTCCCTTCTTGTACAACTTGCTATACTTAGGATTACTTGATCCTAAGTATTGGGGGAAACATCGAGTTCTCTTCATTCTATTCTTTGATTCATCTTTGTATATAGCCATTCCTATACTAAGCACGAGTTATGTCTTCTTCATTGCTCTTGATCACTCTAAGGACAACGTTCGAGCTAAGTGTAGGGGGGTGTGTATATATATTTCATATATACTTTAGCCATAACTCGTACTTTGTGTTCGTGTGCTAATAAATAAATATGGCTAAAAACCTAAAAATCCATAAAATTTAAAAAAAATTTCCCTTGTATATAAAATTCCTCTTGCACATACTTATTTATTTATCAAATTATTTTTGTACAAATGATTGTAAAATCTTTTTGTTGAATAGATTGTAAATATTTTCATATCAAAATTATGTATATAGTACAAAATTTTTCCAAAATGTTTTGAAAATCAAAATTTTGCAAAAAAAAACCTTGTGTAAATTTGTGTAAATATTTTAAAAAACTTGCATCCATGCATACATCCTTGATTTCAAAACATTTTTCAAAACTTTTGCACATATGTAAATATTGTGTAAATAGCATCTTTGTATATACTTGTATAGTTTCTCCTGGATTATAGTTGACATTTAAAATAGCCTGGAATTAAATTGAAAAATGGAGCTTGAGTAAGATCATAATCCACCTAATTATAAGAGGAACCTTATAGGGCTTAGGGTTAAGGCTTTTCAGGTCCATGGTGACTTAATTCTTTGAGTCCACTAGGCTATGAGCATATGTCATCTTGATGAGCCTAAGTAGAGCACTTAACAACACACGCATGACTCTCAGAGACAATGGCTTGACTTGCACCAGCATTTGCACCTAGCTCTCCACGGATGAGATGGTGAGGAGGCAGTTTCCTTTGGCTTGGGGTAGCATATGAGGATAGTACTTCTAGGCGGAACCTCTCTTCTTCTTATAGTGAAGGAAGTGCGTCTCAACTTGGTCTCGTGGTTATGAAGTCTAAAGACATAAGTCGTGGGTTGCAATAAAGCTTCAAAAGAGGGAAAGTCTACTGGCTCAAGAGGAAAAAATCCTTGTATATATGTTGCACCATGTAGATATGTTGTACAGATGCACATGAAAAAAAATGTGCAAAAAGAAAAGAACTCCAAAAAAAGTGGTGGGTCGGATTGAAAATTTTATAATCCCACCGGAGTGTATATAGTCAAATAAAGCAAAAGCTTATGGTATAAATGATCCATCTCACGAAGCTTGCAGAGGGAGACTCAGTTACACTGGTTAGAGCTCCCAAGGATACATGGCTACACTGGCCATGGTCCATTCTCTTCTTCCCCCTCTTCTTGAGCCGGTTGCACTTGAACTTAGAAGGGAATACCCCGCTTCTCGAGGAAAGAGTTGCTAGACCGAGGCATTAGAGTTACCAGGTCAAGGGTGGTTGTTTCTTTGTTACTTCTGAGGTGGCGAGCTACATATCACTTACACCGTACAAGGAAAGATTCATGGTCATCAGAGTTTGTGTATGTAGACTTGTTCTGATCTGGTTTATTGAGGAGTCTTGCCCATAGATTGGTGGAACTTAGAGGCTGGTATGTTTTAAGCTTAAGTCCAAATAAGGTTCCGACACATTAATAATCCAAAGATCTGATCGAGCTCCATATTTCAATTTAATGAAGGCAAGTTTAATAATCAGCACTGATCCATGCATTTTCTCCTCTTTTTCTTTTTCTTTCTCTTGTTCACTTCTTTTTCAAATAAGTGTTTGCTAAGGGACTAGCAAAGTTAAGTATAGGGCGGGTGATGAATACACATTCATCGCTCTTTATTCTTTTATTTTAGCTACAAAACCTATGCAAAACACATGTATATTCTTGTAAATAGCAATAATTACCAATCAGCATGCATTGTGTAAACATGAATAAATAGCATGTTTTTGTGCATGAATAAAAGAATAAAGAAATAAAAGAAAAAGAGGGAGATATTTAGAATAAATATTGAGCGACCTAATCCCAAGGGAGGGCTCAGCATGGGCCTGACCGCAGAAGATCCCAAGTAGAGAGAGACAGGGAAGCTCATATGTGTGTACATATACCTATGTTTATAAATAAAAATATTTTCCTCTAAATAAATATAAAATTGTGCGACTATTTATTTGTATATTTTTTTAAATATAAAATAAAAATAAAAATGAAAAAAAACAAAACGAAAACAAATAAAAATTCACTTCATCATTGTACATAGACCTTGTGTATAAAAACCACTTATCTATTTATTATCACCTTGTAAATAAATAATTAAAATTCAATAAAAATATTTATATGTGTAAATAAATAAAATAAAAATTATAAAAATAAAAATAAAATAAAAATAAATAAAATAAAAATCAAAGTCCACCTTGTATATATACCATGTATGTACATAAATGAAATTATTTATTTAACCCTTGTAAATAATTAATAAAAATAAAAAAAAATAACTTTTGTTCCAAATTTTATTCTATAAATAAATAAAATATAAAATTGGAATAATCTGTATAAAAATGAATAATTAAATATCAAAAATTAAAAATACATATTGTATATACCTACATATAATAATACTATATTGTAAATACATTATTTTTATTTAAAAAAAATAAAAATCACTAAAAAATAATTTAAAAATAAATAAACAATTCTCATTTTTTAAGTTTTTCGAAATTAATTCATTTATTATTTTTTATTGAATTATCAAGTATTTAATAAAATCTAAATTCCCATTGGTCCACGGGGGATTGTTGACCCCCGGTCAACTCTCCCCCGCGGGCCCCCTTCTAGGCGGATCGGGATTTTGACCCGACTTCTCCTAATTCTCCCCACTTGATCCGATCGCCAAATCCTTAAACCCCGGGCTCCATTTGATCGTTGCTTATCCGAGACCCTTGCCCGGGGTTGAGCCTAGGGATCCGTGCTTCATGCGTCCATGCCCGATTCAATCTAGCCGGACCCCTCACACTATATAGCTGAACCTCCGGTCGCAATTTCACACCATCTTTGGCGTTGCTTCTTCCACCCAGGACCTCCACCCTAATCCCTAGAGTGACAGCTTTGGATTGGCGTGTTGCAAAGAGGAGGAGGAGCTCTCTGCCACTGATCCGGCGTCATCTGACTGCCGTGCACCGTCGTGAGCAGCGCCCGAGCCTCGGGTTGTTGACGACCCTCGAGGCGACGACCATAGCTTCTTTAGCTCGTCCCCAGTCGACTCCCGCCATCAGGTAAACCTAATTCTTCCTGTTTTTCTCTAATTTTTGATTATCCCCAAATCGACCCATCGCCGTCTCCGACTGATTCCGTTCACTCCACTCATCGATCCGATCATCAGACAACGTCACCATCTTCACGAGAACTCTCTTCACGTTTTGCACCCACTCACCCCCCCTGTCTCGCCCCGGAGCAGGTAGCTCGACCTCCCTCGCCGTCGCCTCGCCGGAGGTCTTCGTCGCGACTCACCCACGCGCCCATTTCACCCCTAACTTGGTCGAGGAAATTTACCCTCGACCAAGGAGTTGTTCTATGCACTTTGCAGGTCGAGGGAGGCCCAATCTGAGGGTCCGAGCGTTCAGCACAGCAGCTCCCAGCCTCCGCCGTCGCCGGGCCACTCCGGTGGTCGCCGGCCTCATCGGAGGTAGTCAGTCGCCGCAAACCATCGAGGCGAATCTTCTCCACATCTCAGCAGCAACAGCAGAGGTCCAGCGTGCCCGTGGTGCTCCGGCGTACTTCGCCGGAGTCGAGTTCTGCCAGGACCATCAGAAGCCGTCCGTTCATCCCCATCGTTCCAGACTTAATCCGGACCGCTCGATCAGGCGTAGAGGAGGCCTAATTCCACCACAGTCCGTTCGACACGTGGCCTCCTCATTGCCACCAAACCAGACGAGGGTTGCCCGATATCCAGCACCGTCAGATCCTCCACGTGGGAGGCCCTCAGCCGTCAGATCCGAGCTGGAGTTCTTCGAAGAGGCGCAGCGCCCCTCAGCCGTCCAATTTTACACGTGGCACGCCTCCAGCCGAAGATCTCAATAAGGGGTAATTTACTTGTAGGCCCCTCTATTTATCCCTTTTAATGTGTAGTCCTATAAATATTTAGTTTAGTTCTTTTTATTCTGGATATTTTGCAGATCAAACCTTTATGTTTCTTGTATTTGCATTTTAGTCCCTATGTGTAGACCACGTGCATCGACACATGAGGACTTGGTCTTTTTGCACTTTCTATCATATATTTCTGGCGTTTTATTGTTTGACCTTTTAGAAATAGGAATTACATTTAGGTCCCTCCATGCCTAATTCACGTGCTTCGCGCGTGATTACTTGGACTTTTTGCACGAGGCCCCCTATACTTTCTTGCCTCGTTACTTATTGGCCCCTGGAACATATTTTTCTTACATTTAGGTCCCTATGCACTGTGAGCCTTTGTTTGATTTTAATAAAATAACAAATTTAACTCAAATCGTGTGAAATTTTAACACGTGGATCCTGCCAATGTGTAATTTTCCCTAATTTTTGGGTACATTTTTTAGGCTTTTAATTATTTTTAAAAATTCAAAAACCACCATTTATGTGTTTGTCCAGATTATAAAATCATAAAAAATATAAACTCTTTTAAAAATCCTAAAAAAATTAGGTTTTGTTAATTTGTGTGTGTTTGATTTTCTATGCAATTTTGTCCATTTTTGGATATGAAAAACCTTAAAAATTAAAACCCTTAAAAATTCATAAAAATTCTAAAAAATTATAGAAAACTCAAAAATTTATAAACTCTTTTTCTGAATTTTCCTTGTTATTTGTAGTTTTCATAAAAATTACCTCCAGGCTGTGATAGACCATTTGGTATTTTTCATGGCCCTTTGAAGCCAGGATGGACAATAGTGCATTGTTTCTGCCTTCATTGATTTCTAGAAAAATCTATAAAAATCAGAAAAATCTCAAAAATTCACCAAAAACAGTAAAAAACTTAAAAAACATAAAAATATTTTTGTTTGAATTTTTGACCATTTTTTAGTGTTGAAATAATTGATTGAAGTTGCTTGTATTTGCTTTGTCTTTATTTTCCTTCATTATTAAAAATCCCAAAAAATATAAAAATTTGTAAAAACCACCAAAAATACATTTTCTTCCCTTATTTTTGATTTGACTACTTCGTAGGCCGCAAGGCCAATTCGTGCTCCCTGAGTCCGACCCTGGTTGCTACACCAGGCTAATCTCATAGCCAAGGCCACTATTTTTGTATTGTTTGATTTATATCTCTGATTGGTCGTGTGATCCTTATTTTTCTTGATTGACTGAGCTATTTCCGAGATCTGGGTCGCAACGACCCTTGATTTATTATATTTACCCGAGTCTTGGTGATAATTTCGGTTCATCAGGCCTCAACCCAACGACTCACATAATCCACAGCCAACATAATGTACTCAAATCCCTGACTCATAGGTAATGGACCCATGAAATCGATGCCCCATGCGTCAAAAACCTCACAGAAATGTATGAGCTGCATCGACATCATATCACGTTGTCCACAAGTGCCCATCCTCTGGCAGTGAGTACACCTCTTCACGAACTCATCAGAGTTCTTGAAGGGAGTAGGCCACCATAGGCTGGATTTGAGCACTTTCTGTGCCGTTGTCCTCCCAGTGTGATGTCCTCCTGCCTCAAGCTTGTGGCAGTAAGTAATGATGCTATGGTACTCCTCCTGAGGAATGCACCTATGCCAGATACTATCCCCTCCTTCATGATAAAGGACGGGATCCTCCCACTGGTAAAACTTGGCCTTCGTGAGGAATGTCTCAAGTTTCTTCCTAGGCCAATCTTGTGGATCTTTCTTGGCGACAAGATAGTTCACAATATCGACATACCATGGGAGAGAGGCGATAGCAAGGATCGCCTCATCTGGGAAGGTCTCACATATTGGCTCTGTCTGCTCAGAATCCTCAAGATACTCTAATTGGGAGAGATGATCCGCCACCACATTCTTGACTCCTGGCTCATTCCTAATCTCTATATCAAACTCCTGGAGTAGAAGGATCCATCTGGTCAGTCTGGCTTTGGCATCCTTCTTTGCCATGAGGTACCTGATGACAGTATGATCAGTATAGATGGTCACTCTAAATCCAATGATGTAAGATCTGAACTTATCTAGGGCGAAAACTACGGCTAGAATCTCCTTCTCAGTGACTGTGTAGTTCCGGTGTGCGACATACAAAGTACGTCTAGCGCAGTGAATAGCAAAGGGGACTCCATCCCTCCTCTGTCCCAGCACGGCCCCCACGGCAAAATCGGAGGCATCCGTCATGATCTCGAATGGAAGAGACCAATCAGGCGGCTGGAGAACATGAGCCTCTACAACACGACTCTTGAGAGTCTCAAATGATGATAGACACTTATCATCAACAAGTAACTCGGTGTCCTTCGTCAGCAAATCAGTCAACGGTCGGGAAATCCTGTTGAAATCATGAATGAAACGTCGGTAGAAACTGACGTGTCTCAAAAAAGACCATAACTGTACGCAAGTTGGACGGTAGATTGAGTTTTCTAATGACATCCACCTTGGTCGGATCAACCTCCATGCCCCTGTTGGAGATGATATGGCCAAGCACCGTCCCTTGAGTCACCATGAAGTGACTCTTCTCCCAAGACAACATAAGGTGAACCTCAATGCAACGCGGAAGGACTCGGTCTAGGCAGTCAAGACAAGAATCGAATCCGTTGTCGTAGACCGATAAATCATCCAGGAAGACCTCCAAGCACTCCCCCACCATGTTCGAAAAGATGGACAACATGCATCTCTGAAATGTCGTCGGAGCATTGCATAATCCAAATGGCATGCGTCTGAAAGCATATGTCCCCAAGGGACAGGTGAAGGCGGTCTTGTCCTGGTCCTCGGGCGCAATGGCCACCTCATTATATCCAGAGTACCCATCTGATGAGCCGAAAAAATGACCTCGAAGTAACTAAGGTAAATCATATAGCTAAGGTCGTTGCGACCTAAGTCACTCGAGGGATCAGCTCGATCAAAAAAATGTGAAACAGACCACCAAACAAAGATCGAAAATCAATCAAAAACAAGCGATAGCGGTCCTGGCTATGAGATTAGCCTGGTATAGCACCCAGGGTCGGACTCAGGAAGCACGAATTGGCCTTGCGGCCTACGAAGTAGTCAAAATCGATAAAAGGGAAGAAAATGTATTTTTGGTGGATTTTTAATTGATTTTATATTTTTTTGGATTTTTAATAAAGGTCAAAAATAAGAAAAGGAAGAACAAGGCCAACTCAAAAAATTATTTAAGCATCAAAAATATACAGAAAATTCAAACAAAAATATTTTTAAGTTTTTTAGATTTTTAATGTTTTTGGTGAATTTTTCAGAATTTTCTAATTTTTATATGATTTTCTAAAAATCAAGAAAGCCAAAAACAGGAGCAATCTGTCCAGCTAGGCTTCAAAGACCAATAAAAATACCAAATGGGTCTTTCACAGGTTGGAGGTAATTTTTATGAGAAAATAAATAACAAGGAAAATTCAGAAAAAGATTTTATTATTTTTGGAGTTTTCTACAATTTTTTAGAATTTTTATGAGTTTTTAAGGGTTTTTCAATTTTTAAGGTTTTTATAAGTCCATAAATAACCAAAATTGCATAGAAAATCAAACACACCAAAACTAACAAAACCTATTTTTTTAGAATTTTTAGAATAGTTTTTATATTTTTTATGATTTTCTAAATTGGACATAAGCAAAAACTACCGTTTTCAATTTTTAAAAATACTAAAAAGCCTCAAAAATGTACCCAAAAATTATGAAAATTTTTACATAGTGACAGGGGCCACATATCCAAATTTCACGCCATTTGGGTTAAATGTGCTATTTTATTTAAAGAAAACCAAGGCTTACAGTGCAAAGGGACCTAAATGGAAGAAAAAGTATTTCTAGGGGCCAAACAATAACAAGGAAACAAACCCCAGGACCCCTCGTGCAAAATGTCCAAGTAATCACGTGCGGGACACGTGAATCAGGCACGGAGGGACCTAATTGTAATTCCTATTTTAAAACATTCAATCAATAACTCATAGAAATCAGAGGGCTGAATGTGCAAATAAACCACACCTCACGTGTCGATGCACGTGGTCCACATATAGAAGGACTAAAATACAATTGTCTGAAACATAAAGGTCTGATGTGCAAAATTACCAAAATAAAAACAACTACTTAAAATATTTACAGGACTAAACGCTAAATGCAATAGAAAGAGGGGCCTAATAGAAATTTACCCCTTATTGAGATCTTCGGCTGAAGGCGCGCCACGTGTGATATCGGACGGCTGAGGGGCGCTGCGCCTCTTCAAGGAACTCTGGCTCTGATTTGACAGCTGAAGGCGCGCCACGTGCGATATTGGACGGTGGCTGCTATGCGGCTAACCCTTCGCCTGCATGGACAGTGATGTTCGCGCCACGTGTAGATCGGGCGGTGGTGAATATCGGGCGCCTCTTTGTCTAGATGTGCTGTCCGGATCAAGCCTCCAAAATATCTAATGGTCGCGGGGTTCCTCAAATAGATGGATCAGATCGAATCTAGAGCGGAAGGGGCTGATCGGACGTCAGAGGAGGGTCCCGGAATAAAAAAGCTCCGGCGAACTTCGCCGGAGCACCAAGGGCGCACTGGGCCTCCTCTTGGGCTGCTGGAATGTGGAACGTGATCGCCAAGGTGCTCCGTAGCTAATGAGCCCCTCCGATGAGGTCGGGAAGCTCCGAGGAGCTCCGATGACGAAGGCGGAGCTGAACCTCTATGCTCGGACAATAAGACCCTCAGATGGGTCTCATTGGCCTGCAAAGAAGAACCAGAAGCATCCTGGGTTGAGCGCAAACTGCCTCGACCCGGTTAGGGGCGACGTGGGTGGCTGGCGTGTCGAGATGGACGACCTCCGGCGAGGTGACGGCGGTGGAGGTCGAGCCATGGTTCCTGGGCGAACCAAGGTGGGTGAGTGGGTGCAAAAGGTGGAGAGGGGTCTCACGGAGATGATGGTGTCGTCCGATGATCGAATCGATAAGTGGGGTGACGTGAATTGATCGGCGACAGCGGAGGGTCGATTTGGGCGAAAGATGAAATTCGATGAAACTAGAAAGAATCGGGTCTACCTGATGAAGGGAATTGACTGGGGATGAGCTCTGGGTCGTAGCCTCGAAGGGTCGTCGATGCCCGAGGCTCGGGGGCACCTCGCGGTGGCGCACGACGACAAGGGGTCGCCAGATCAGTGGCGAACGGCGTCCTCTCCTCTCTTCGACACTCACCTCACTCAGCTGTCACTCTGGGGAGTCTAGTAGAGGTCCTGGGACGAAGGAGCAGCGCCAAAGATCTCGAGAATTGTGCGGCGGAGGAGACGCTATATAGCAGTGCAGGTCCGAGAAGAAGGGGTCGGGTCCGGCTTGGTGAAGCACGTACCCCTAGGCAACGTGTCGGGCGAGGATCTCAGATGCACGGAGAGTGACTAGGACCCGGGGTTTAGAAAAATGGTGATCGGGTCAAGCGGGGATAATTGGGAGAAAACGGGTCAGGCGCACAGATCCGCGAGAAGGGGGTCCGCGGGGGAGAGTTGACCGGGGGTCAACATTCCCCGTGGACCAATCAGAATTAAGCTTTTATTAATTATTTGAAAATTCATTTAAAAATAATAAATGATTTAATTTTGAAAACTTAAAACATGAAAAATGTTTATTTATTTTCAAATAATTTTTTAGTGATATTTATTTATTTATTTTAAATATAAATTAAGTATTTACAAAATATTATTATTATATATAGGTATATACAATATGAATATTTGATTTTAATTTTTTAATTGTTTATTTTTATACATTTTGTTCCAATTTTATATTTTATTTATTTATAGAATAAAATGTGGAATAAAAGCGTATTTTTATTTTATTTTTATCGATTATTTACATAAAGTAAATAAATAGGTATATACATATATTCACATGATATATGTACAATGTGGGCTTTGATTTATTTTATTTTATTTTATTTTATTTTTATTTTTCTAATTTTTATTTTATTTATTTACATCATGAAATGAGGGATGTGAAAATATTTTTATTGAATTTTATTAATTATTTACAAAGGGAAAAATAAATAGATGTGTTATTCTATACGCATGGTCTATATACATTGGTGAGAGAGTTTTATTTCTTTTTTTGTTTTTCTTGTATTTTTCCATTTTTATTTTTGGTTTTATCTTTAAAAATATGTACAAATTGATAAACACACATTTTTATTTTTTAAGAGGAAAATAATTTTATTTATATACAGGTATATGTACACATGGTTGACCCTATCTCCTTCTACTTTGATTCTTTTGCGGTCAGGCCCCTGCTGAGCCCTCCCTTGGGATTAGGTCGCTCAATATTTATTCTAAATATTTCTCTCTTTCTATTTTATTTCTTTATTCTTTTAGTTATGCACAAAAACATGCTAATTACCAATATTTACACAATGCATGCATGTTGGTAATTTATTCTATTTACACATATCTACATGTGTTTTGCAAGGGCTTTGTAGCTAAAATAAAAGAATAAAGAGTGATGAATGGGTATTTATCAACCCCCCTATACTTAACTTTGCTAGTCCCTTAGCGAACACTTATTTTAAAAAAAAGGTGCAAAAAGAAAAGAACTCCAAAAAGGTGGTGGGTCGAATTGAAAATTCAATAACCCCACTGGAGTGTATATAGTCAAATAAAGCAAAAGCTTATGGTATACATGTTCCATCTCATGAAGCTTGCAGCGGGAGACTCAGCTACACTGGTTAGAGCTCCCAAGCATACATGGCTACACTGGCCATGGTCCATTCTCTTCCTTCCCCTCTTCTTGAGCCGGTTGCACTTGAACTTAGAAGGGAATACCCTGCTTCTCGAGGAAAGAGTTGCTAGACCAAGGCATTATAGTTACCGAGTTGAGGGAGGTTGTTTCTTTGTCACTTCTGAGGTGGGGAGCTACATATCACTTACACCGTACAAGGAAAGATTCATGGTCATTAGAGTTTGTGTATGTAGACTTGTTCTGATCTGGTTTATTGAGGAGTCTTGACCATAGATTGGTGGAACTTAGAGGTTGTTAAATCTTAAGCTTAAGTCCAATCAAGGTTCCGACAAACTAATAATCCAAAGGTCTGACCAAGCTCCATATTTCAATTTAATGAAGTAAAGTTTAATAATCAACCTTGATTTCTCCTCTTTTTCTTTTTCTTTCTCTTTTGCACTTCATTTTCAAATAAGTGTTCGCTATGGGACTAGCAAAGTTAAGTATAGGGGGTGATGAATACCCATTCATCACTCTTTATTCTTTTATTTATGCACAAAAACATGCTAATTACCAATATTTACACAATGCATGCATGTTGGTAATTTATTCTATATACACATATCTACATGTGTTTTGCAAGGGTTTTGTAGCTAAAATAAAAGAATAAAGAGTGATGAATGGGTATTCATCACTCCCCTATACTTAACTTTGCTAGTCCCTTAACAAACACTTATTTGAAAAATAAGTGCAAAATAGAAAGAAAAAGAAAAAGAGGAGAAATCAAGGTTAATTATTAAACTTTCTTTCATTAAATTGAAATATGGAGCTCGGTCAGACCTTTGGATTATTAGTTTGTCGGAACCTTAATTGGACTTAAGCTTAAGACTTAACAACCTCTAGGTTCCACCAATCTATGGTCAAGACTCCTCAATAAACCAGATCAAAACAAGTCTACATACACAAACTCTAATGACCATGAATCTTTCCTTGTACGGTGTAAGTGATATGTAGCTCCCCACCTCAGAAGTGACAAAGAAACAACCTCCCTCAACTCGGTAACTCTAATGCCTCGGTCTCGCAACTCTTTCCTCGAGAAGCGGGATATTCCCTTCTAAGTTCAAGTGCAACCGGCTCATGAAGAGGGGAAGGAAGAGAATGGACCATGGCCAGTGTAGCCATGTATTCTTGAGAGCTCTAACCAGTGTAGCTGAGTCTCCCGCTGCAAGCTTCATGAGATGGAACATGTATACCATAAGCTTTTGCTTTATTTGACTATATACACTCGGGCGGGGATATTAAATTTTCAATCCGACCCACCACTTTTTGGAGTTCTTTTCTTTTTGCACATTTTTTTATGTGCATTTGTACAACATATCTACATGGTGCAGCATATATACAAGGAGATTTTCCTCTTGAGCCAGTAGACTATCCCTTTTTTGAAGCTTTATTGCAACCCACGGCTTCTGTCTTTAGACTTCATAACCACCAGACCAAGTTGAGATGCATTTCCTTCACTATAAGAAGAAGAGAGGTTCCGCCTAGAAGTACTACCCTCATATGCTACCCCAAGCCAAAGGAAACTGCCTCCTCACCACCTCATCCGTGGAGAGCTATGTGTAAGGTGCTGGTGCAAGTAAAGCCATTGTCTCTGATAGTCATGCGTGTGTTGTTAAGTGCTCTACTTAGGCTCATCAAGATGGCATATGCTCATAGCCTAGTGCACTCAAAGAATTTAGTCCTAATGGACCTGAAAAGATTCAATCCTAAGCTCTATAAGGTTCCACTTATTGTTAGGTGGATTAAGGTCTTAACCAAGCTCCATTTTTTCAATTTAATTCCAGGCCAGTTTAAATGTCAACTATGATTTGGAAAAACTGTGCAAATATTAACAAAGATGCTATTTTACAAATATGCAATTTACAAATGTTTACAATTGTGAAAATTTTTGAAAAATTTTAAAAACATGGATGTATGCATGAATGCGAAGTTTTGCAAAATATTTACAAATATTTACACAAGGTTTTTGCAAACTTTTTATTTTCAAAACATTTTACAAAAATTTTGTACTATATACATAGTTTTGATATGAAAATATTTACAAGATAATTACACAAAAAGATTTTACAATCATTTATACAAAAATAATTTTATAAATAAATAGGTATGTGCAAGATGATTTTTATATACAAGAAAAATTTTTAAATTTTATGGATTTTTAGGTTTTTAGCCATTTTTATTTATTAATACACTCACACAAAGTACGAGTTATGGCTAAAGTATATATGAAATATATACACACCCCCCTATACTTAGCTCGAACGATGTCCTCAGAGTCAAGAGCGATGAAGAAGACATAACTCATGCTTAGTATAGGGAAGTGAAAAGGAATGGCTATATACAAAGACGAATCAAAGAATAGAATGAAGAGAACTCGGTGTTTCCCCCTATACTTAGGATCAAGTAATCCTAAGTATAGCAAGCTGTACATGAAGGGAAATCCGAGTGAAGGATGTACAGGGTCTACCCCCCCCTATACTTAGGGTGAAATATCCCTAAGTATAGGCAGTAAAACATGGGTAGAAAGAATCAAAAGAATACCCGAGAGTCCTACATCCCCCCTATACTTAGGGTAAAGTACACCCTAAGTATAGCCAAATCATAAGATGAGAGAAGGGATGTGGGACTAAAGAATGGAGTGATAAGGACAACTGGATCTATACAGGTCGGAAGAACAGTGATAATCAGGCGTGAGATGCAATAGATGTGAGTCAAGAGACCACATCTCACGCAAAGTGAATAGGGGCAACATCAATGACCCGCGGCTCGATCTAGATATTTCTTGAGTCGGTGGCCGTTCACTCTAAAGGTGTCATCAGAAGACAACTCAGATATATCAATACTCCCATTGTCATGCACCTTTCTAACCAAATACGGTCCCTTCCATTTGCTCTATAGCTTCCCTGGAAATAGACGCAGCCTAGTATAAAACAACCATACTCTCTGTCCTGGCTCAAACTGCTTGTGGCTGATATGAGAATCATGCCACTCCTTCACTCTCTCCTTATAATGTAGGCTGTTTGAAAAGGCGGTATCACGAAGCTCCTCCAAGGCTGCTAACTCTGCCCTCCTCTGATCTCCTACACTCTCTGGATCCAAAAGTATATCAGTGACTGCCCAAAGTGACCTATGTCTCAGCTCAACAGGTAAATGGCATGGCTTGCCATAAACGAGGCGAAAGGGAGATGTACCCAAAGGAGTCTTGAAAGACGTCCGATATGCCCACAAGACCGAGTCCAAAAGCTGTGACCAATCCTTTCGGTCAGGGCGGACGACTTTCTTCAATATAGTCTTGATCTCCTTGTTCGACACTTCAGCAAGACCATTCGTTTGAGGGTGGTATGGAGTGCAACTCGATGGTCTATGCTGAACTCGCTAGCAAGGCCTTTACCTTGTCGTTGATGAAATGAGACCCCCCGTCTGATATCAACACTCACAGTACTCCGAACCGTGAAATGATATTCTTCCTCAAAAATCTGCAAACAGTCCTAGCATCTGCTGTCGGGCGGGGATGGCCTCAACCAACAACTCACATAATCCACGGCCTACATAATGTACTCAAATCCCTGACTCCTAGGGAATGGCCCATGAAATCGATGCCCCATGCGTCAAAAACCTCACAGAAGTGTATGGGCTGCATCGGCATCATATCACGCTGTCCACAAGTGCCCATCCTCTGACAGTCAGTACACCTCTTCACGAACTCATCAGAGTCCTTGAAGAGAGTAGGCCACCATAGGCCGGATTGGTGCACTTTCTGTGCCGTTCTCCTCCTTGTGTGATGTCCTCCTGCCTCAAGCTTGTGGTAGTAAGTAAGGACGCTGTGGTGCTCCTCTTGAGGAATGCAGCGACACCAGATACTATCCCCTCCCTCATGGTAAAGGACGGGATCCTCCCAATGGCAAAACTTGGCCTTCGCGAGGAATGTCTTAAGTTTCTGCCTGGGCCAATCTTGTGGAACTTTCTTGGCGACAAGATAGTTCACAATATCGGCATACCATGGGAGCAAGGCGATAGCAAGGATTGCCTCATATGGGAAGGTCTCACAAATAGGGTCAATCTGCTCAGAATCCTCAAGATACTCCAATCGGGAGAGATGATCTGCCACCACATTCTTGACTCCGGCTTATTCTTAATCTCTATGTCAAACTCTTGGAGTAGAAGGATCCATCTGGTCAATCTAGCTTTGGCATCCTTCATTGCCATGAGGTACCTGATGGCGGTATGATCAGTGTAAATGGTCACCCCTAGATCCAATGATGTAAGATCTGAACTTATCTAGGGTGAAGACTATGGCTAGCATCTCTTTCTCTGTGACCGTGTAGTTCCGCTGCACGACATCTAATGTACGGCTAGCGTAGTGAATGGCAAATGGGACTCCATCCCTCCTCTGTCCCAGTACGGCCCCTACGGCAAAATCGGAGGCGTCCGTCATGATCTCGAATGGGAGAGACCAATCAGGTGGCTGGAGAACAGGAGCCTCTATGACACAGCTCTTGAGAGTCTCAATTGACGATAGACACTTATCATCTACGAGGAACTCGGTGTCTTTCGTCAGCAGATCAGTCAACGGTCGGGCAATCCTACTGAAATCATGAATGAAGCGTCGGTAGAAACCGACGTGCCCCAGAAAAGACCGCAACTGCCGCAAGTTGGACGGTGGATCGAGTTTTCTAAGGACATCTACCTTGGCCGGATCAACCTCCATGCCCCTGTTGGAGATGATGTGGCCAAGCACCGTCCCTTGAGTCACCATGAAGTGACTCTTCTCCCATGACAACACTAGGTAAACCTCTATGCATCGCTGAAGGACTCGGTCTAGGCAGTCAAGACAGGAGTCGAATCCGTCGTCGTAGACCGAGAAATCATCCATGAAGACCTCCAAGCACTCCCCCACCATGTCCGAAAAGATAGACAACATGCATCTCTGAAATGTCGCAGGGGCATTGCATAGCCCAAATGGCATGCGTCTGAAGGCATAAGTCCCAAAGGGACAGGTGAAGGTAGTCTTGTCATGGTCCTCGGGCACAATGACCACCTGATTGTAGCCGGAGTACCCATCCAGAAAGCAGTAATGGCTCTTCCCTGCCAGTCTCTCAATGATCTGATCAATAAAGGGCATGGGGAAATGATCCTTCTTGGTGACCTGGTTGAGTCGCCTGTAATATACGCAGACCAGCCAAGAAGTGGGTACCTGGGTAGCGATCTCCTCTCCAGACTCCGTGACAACAGTAGTGATGCCAGTCTTCTTGGGCACCACATGCAACGGACTGACCCACTTGGAGTCGGAGATGGGTAGATAAAATCGATGCTCCACCACTTCAAGATCTCCTTCATGACAACCTCTCTCAGATTCGGGTTCAGCTGACGCTAGAACTCACGCGACGGCTTTACCTCATCCTCGAGATAGATGTGGTGAGAGCACAGAGCTGGACTGATCCCCTGGAGATCTGCTACACTCCATCCTATCGCCTTGCGGTTCTCTTCAAGAACCCCCATCAGACGGGATTCTTGCTCTCCAATCAAATCAATGGAGATAATGACTGGGTACATCTCATGATCACCCGCAAGGAATCTATACTTCAGCGACACAGGTAGTGGCTTCAGCTCTGGACAAGTCGGTGCTGGCAAATCTGGCTTCTAAAGAATTCGAGTGTATGCGGCCAAATCTGCACGGGAGAAAGAGAACTCTCGCTCGCAAACTGGATCTGGAGAAGGCTGCTCAAATGGACTGTCTCAGCTCTGCTCAGAATCAACCTCCTCAGTTGTAGGCTCAGTAGAAGTCAGACACGATGTGAAATCATCAAACTCATCCAAATCAGTATCTGACTCCGAGGGATCGTACTCACAAAAATCTATAAGCGGTCAAAATCGGGTCTGCGGCATGAAAGGTGTCCTGGACCAGGAATGCGCTCTCCAAGCTCTCCTCTGCTGGTGTCTCGGCATCAGCGAACTCTGAAGGTGAGAGGATGGCATGTGCGACTGGATCTGCCCAAACTGCCTCATCATCTGTAATCACAAAATCGCAGTCTTGGTGGATGTCTCGTCCTGCCTCTGTCATCTGCTCTGAATGTGTCGTCGGCTCTGAGAAATCTGAATCTCTCGCTCTAGTCTCCTCGACCGTCTCTATTTGTATACTCTTTCCCTCGACGCGAAAGTACACCTTCCCAATATCATGGTCAGACACTGCCTTGGTTGTAGCCAAGAACGGGCATCCTAAAATGATGGGGGCATCGATCACAGACTCAAGGATCTCCATGTCCAACACTACGAAGTCCACAGGGAATTTCAGGCCCTGAATCGTGACGACAACGTCCTTCAGCAACCCCTTCGGCCTCTTGACAGATCGATTAGCAAACTGAAGGAATGTCCTTCTTTGTCAGAGAGTGCCCAACTCGAAGCAGTCGAGAAGGGCTGCCGAAAGTAGGTTGATCGAAGAACCGCTGTCTAATAGAGTGTGGTCGAACCTCTGCTCATGAATGTGGCATCTGACATACGGGGCTCCTGCATCTGGCCTCTTGGCTGGTAGACGGTTCTATATCGCGAAACAAGTGGCTCCGGTCAGCACATGGATCTCAGACCGATGGTTCCTCCTCTTCCTCCTAACTGTGGTCCTATGTCTGAGTGATCTCTGGAGTATAGGGATGTGCTCCAAGGCCTCCTGAAGAGTCAGCTGGATATGGAATCTGTCTATCATCTGCTGGCTGAACTCTATTTGATGACTCCTTTTGGGATTTTCTATTTTCTTCCCCTCTGCCATGTGAAGAGCTCGTGGAAAGGGGATGACTGGGTCCTTCTCATATGAAGGACTAGGAGAGGGTTTGGCATGCTCATGAACAGCAGAATCCACACAATCATCATCAATCAACACATATGGATCCGAAAACAACATACCCTTTCCTTTATTTCCAGAAATGTCCTGAGATACATGTACAAATGAAAAGAAAATAGGACTAGCAGAAGTAATGGTGGCCTCGGTACCACCCTCGGCATGTCTCGCAGCATCAGCACCGTGCTCTGGCTCAGCAACTGGGGTGGCGTCAGTACCACCTCCTCGAACTAGTGACTCGACGGCCTCAGTACCATCGGCTGGATCAACGTCCCTGGTGGCATCAGTACCACCGTCATCATCTCTCGCAGCCTCAGTACCACGATCCTCCTCGTCTGGCGCACCTGGTGTGGCATGGGATCGTCGTTCAGACAAGACGTCGCCTTCTGGCATCCTACCGCTCCTATGTGTGACAAAATCAGCATCAAACATGTATGCAAACAAATCACCAAAAGAATCACTAGGAGTGGTAATCTCTGTGAAATCTACCTGCTCAGACTTCCTCTTCAGGTTGTTCGGGTTCGGCTCTATCTGTGCAGGAATGGCGGCCTTCCCTCTCACTATCTCCCGCATCTCCTGGCGGAACTCATCCATCTCCCGTCTGAAGGTAGCCTGCTACTCAGTCATGAGGCGGGCTAAGTCGTCTAAGACGGGGTTCTCATAGGCTGGCCCATGAGAACGTGACGGGTGGCCTCGCTGGTAGTGAGGCTGTTGCTGTGGCTGGTGCGGTTGAGAGGGGTACTGCTGTGGATGATGCTGCAGCTGGTAAGGCTAGTCACGCCTCCAAGAATGTCCTCCTGATAGGGACGAGGACTATACTGATGTGTGGGCTGGGATGATTGTTGCTGCTACTGCTGCTACACTGGGGGCTGTTGCTGCTGGTGATCTCGCTGATGGCCATACTGGCCACCCTGAGCAGGAGACTGCTTCTGGGAACTGGCACCTCCGGCCGACCAATGGAATCCGGGATGGTCTCGTCGGATACCGGGCTGGGGTCGGTCGTGCCAAATCCCGTTGACATCCATCAACGGCTCCGGCTCGTAAGGGGGTGGTTGGAGTACTGCTAGAGGCTGATCCAGCTGGTAGACCACCATCTGAGTGTCGGGAGATGGTGGTGGCTGGTAGTACTGCTGCGGCTGCTGGTACGACTCTGCCTGTACAAGGTGAACCTGTCTAGGCTACGTGGAGCGCTGGGACGAACTACCGCTGCTACTCGGATCCCCTCGTGCCTGAAGACGGGGCTGAGAAGCCGTCTGTGCCTCCTGGAGACACATGACATGTGTCTTCAGGTCACTCAAAAACTGTGCCATCTGCTCCATCTGCGATATGCTCTGGAATTGCTTCTTCTCGATCAGCTCCATCCGGTCCAGCTTCTCACTGATAATGCCCATGTCAGCGGTTGTGGACTCAGCCTGTGCGGCTGCCATTGACGAAGTAGAAGGACCAACGTCTACCCGTGCTATCCTCTGAAACTGCGCAGGCTGTGGCTGAGGGCATCCTTGTGTGTAGAGTCGGGTCTGGGACATCACTGTATAGTTCTCGGCCATCTCCTCGTAGATGGCCCATACCTAATCCTCGTCCTTGGCGAAGTAGGAACCGCCACAAGAAGCGTTCACCAGGCCCTACAGCTCTGGTGTCAACCTGCAAAAGAAGCTCTGAACAAGGTTCGGATTCGTGATATCGTGGTGCGGGCATCTGTCAGTAAGCTCACGGAACCTCTCCCATGCCTCGTAGAACTGCTCGTTGGGGAGCATGGAGAAGTTGTTGATCAAGGCCCTCGTTGCATTGGTCCGCCCGAGTGGATAGTACTTGTGCAAGTACTTGGTGCGGAGCTGCTCCCAGGTGTATACAAACTTCCCCAGATGCTTCAGCCAGGTGGATGCTCTATCTACCAGTGAAAAGGGGAAGGCAATCATACGGATAGTGTCCTCGTCCACCTATCTATCGTGGACGGTGCTGCAGATCATCAGAAACTCCTGTAGATGGAGATGAGGCTCTTCTGTGGCGAGCCCGTGGAAGCGTGGAAGCAATTGAAGTGTGTTCGGGGGGAACTTGAAGTCCCCCACGGTGGCCGGAAGTACCACCCAGTTGTGTGTCTGCGTCAATTCAGGGTTGTGCAACTCCCACATCGGTCTCAGCTGCTCTGCTGCTGGCTGGCCTCCTCCTGCTCCTCCTCCTGGATGATCTGCTCCTCCTCTTCCCGCGGCTCTCGGCTGATCTGCTGCGGCTCTCAGTCTCTCCATCTCTCTCCTCATGTCCACCATGAAAGCCCCCTGGTCTTGTATCTGCCGTTGCATCGTCTCGAGGGAGGCTAACATGGTGGTATTGATCGCACCCTGGTCCAGAACATAGGTCGTCGTCTCTGGCCTCTGACCCTCAGTGCGATCCTCGCGGCTGGCCATGGTCTCTGCAAAGGCAAAATACCCAAACTCGGGTGCCGAAATATCATCTGTCTATCGACTCGCATCTGGCACCTGGCATCTCAGGACACGAAGAAGGGTGGTCAAGGGGGAACAGGGCAGAGTCGAACTCGGGTTCGGAGAGCGGGCCTAGGCTCTCACGAACCAACCTAGATGAGTGGGCTGGAGTGCTGAAAAGTGGTGCAGCCAGAGGCTGCCTAAGAGACCTCCTGCCCATCATCTTGATCTGGCGAGTCGGGCGGATGGGATCTGGAAGCAAACAAGATGAGAAAACAAACCCCGAATTCACCTACTCCACGCTGAGTTGAACACCGTAAGAGCTTGGTCAATTATCTTGTCTATTTTATTTAGGTGATCATGTCAGGATATCAGAATGGTTACGTGACCTTATAGGAATCCAATCCGCTAACCAGACTGTCCCGTATAAAAGGTCGGTAGTCTGATCAGGGCTCGGATATAGCTCTAGCCTAGTGTGCGGGTCACTCTCTCGCTCAATCAAACCAGACAATGAGGGGGTTGCTCTCCCCAAGACAGATTTTTAGGTGAAGTGTCTTTTAGGGTCAAGTTTGTTTAGCAGTCCCAATTTTATAGTTTTTCTTTTTAGATATTTTTCAAAGCAAATAATGCCTAACAAATTTTTCGGTTCTCCTGATTATTTTAAGTCCAAAAACCAAGGGAGAAGACGAAAAAGCCGATGCGTGAGAATCAATGATGCATGCAGAGTAAGAGATGCGTACCTGACTCCAGCAGTCTTCATACAGTGTGATCCACGCATAAATAAAAGACAGAATATAAACTACCTATATGATGCATGCGGTAAAACCGTCCCTAGTAGAGCAATTTCTACATGAAAGAACAGTAGCCGGGTACTCGAGCCTAGGTCCGGAGTCCTATCTTGGGAGCCACTTGGTGTCTGCCACAACAGATCCTGCACGCGCTGTATGTGACTCCTCAAGGCACGTGGACCAGAGCTCTAATAAGCCGGCTTTTTCTTGTGAATTAATTAATTAGATCCAATTATTCGAACTATAGGTACAGGCAGACAATTAGGTGTTCGGATCTTAATTAATTACGTCACAATCAAGCAAAATCCTAAGCTAAGGCTGAAAACCGCGTAAATCAGACAAGTAGTAGATAAATGGTCAAAATCGCGAAAAACCGGTGAGGTCCCCCGAGCACACCGGTGCTCGGTGAAACAGACCCCGAAAAGTCAGAAGTCTCTAAAAGTCCGGGTACCTGTATTATTACAAATTAATAATCTACTGAAGGTAAATCTAAACTAAACCTAATCTACGGCTAATCTACAGTTATTTTGCGGCTATTCCGCGGCTCCCTCGCTTCGGTTCTTCTCCTGCGGCTCTCCTGCGGCTCCGTAAAGAATAGAACTGCCTCCGATTCCCGCAGTTGCTTCAGCATCCGAAAAAGCCGCCTTGGTCCTCGGGCCCTCGCAAGAAATAGAAATAGAAGCGTGTCAGTCTAGAAAATATAATAAATCAATCAAATAAATAATATATGCACAAATATGCACAAAAAGCTGCGGAAAAGAAAAAGCGACGAAAACTTGAAGATGACTACTAAGCCGTGCTCCCCGGCAACGGCGCCATTCTGATGAGCCGAAAAATCCCTAAGTAACTATGTACAAAATATGAGAAACACTTTTTAACTTTTATTTTGAGGAAAATAAATTTATTTAAATACATGGGATTATGTACAACTATGATTGACCTTATCTCCCTCTACTTGGGTTCTTTTACGGTCAGGCCCATGCTGAGCCCTCCCTTGGGATTATGTCACTCAATATTTATTCTAAATATTTCCCTCTTTTTCTTGTGTTTCTTTATTACTTTATTTTCATACAAAAACATGCTAATTATGCATATTTACATGATGCATGCATTTTGACAATTTATGATAA
>JAZKJV010011233.1:0-58065 GCA_037367405.1 Ottelia alismoides
GGGTGCGCTGGCGGGCTGCCCGTCCACCCCTCAAGCCCCTGCAAACCCTTGGAAGCGCGCGCCTCACGGCAACGCCGGTTGGGTCCCTGCCTGGCCGCTGCCGCGCCTGCTGCGACAGACGTTGACGAGTACGTGGAAGAAGACTTCTACTCAATTCTCGGCGTGGTAGGTGCCGTGCCGTGCAAGCGTCAGCAGACCGCTGGGCGAACAGCGCCGGCCACGCGCCCTGCTTACGGCGTCTTGCGAAGGCTTTCAGGGAAGAAAACCCTACCTAAAACTCTGTGATCACTGCGCTTCCGCTGCCGGTGGGGGAGGGGAGGGGTCGCCGGGTGAGGGGGGTGGAGGGGGGAGGGGGAGAAGAGGAGAGATCAGGGGGGGCGGGTTGTGGGCGGCGCTGCCAGGCTTCCGGGGCCGCGGGCGCAGGCAGATAGAGGGTCATTCGGCGCGCGGCCGCGCCCTTGGGCGCACGACATTTGCAGACGTGGGCTGCATGATGGGCACTAACGGACCTGGAATGGGCCTTGACAGACCGTGGCGCGGCCGTGCCTGCCGTTGCCGTACGCCTCCTCAGAGCCCGCGCGCTGACGCCAAGGAGATCAAGCGGGCGTACTACAACTTGGTACGAAGGTACGGAGCGCGTGGCACTCGTACAGCGGGGGGGGGGAGGGCGGCGGCGGGACCCCTGCCGCGGGAGGTCAGAAACCCGATGCGCGCACCCATTGGGACCACGGGGCTCTGCAAAGTCGTGCTGTGCTTGCAGGTCGCAGACCCGCTGGTCGATCTGCGCGATGGGCAATCGGGCGGCGGCCTGCAGCATGAAAGTGCAGCTTGGCATAGGCCCCGTGGTCGCCCCCCGCACACACACTTTAGAAGAAGAAGAAGATACACACACACAGTCTCTTTTCTTATAAACACAGTCTCTTTTCTTATAAACACACACACACACACAGTGCGGCGCCGCACAAGGAGCGCCGCAGCGAGCTCGCCGGCATCTGTGACCGCACCGCACCGATCCTATCTGATGACCAGCTGGCCGTTCCTGCCGTCCGGCGATCGCCCCGCTCCGCATGACGACGCACGTACCACCGTATTGCCGTACGCACTCCTTGAATGCAAACGAACGCGTGCTGCCCGACCCACATCGCGCGCGCACCACGGGCCGCGGCCCCGCGCACCGCCGGGCCACTGCCGGCTGCTGCTGGCGCCGCCGCTGCTGCTGCTGCTGCCATACCGCAGCGACGGGTGTGTGCCTCTGACTGACATTCCGGCATTGCTTTTGCTGGGATCATATCATGGATGGAGGGGAAGGGGAGGTCATATGATAGGAGGAAAAAGGAGGACCGCAACTGAGGCTTGCCCTCCTTGTCCATGGCGGGGCAGAGGGTGCCAGTCACCCGTGTGGCTTTACGTGCAGCTGCACGTATAGGGAATAGCTTGATACAACAGTACTGATGTAATGGCAGGAGCCGTCGGCGCCCCCTGCACAGGCACCGCATGTCGTACTGACGCGCGCCTGAGCCTGCTGTGCAACCATGTCGTGTCGTGTCGTGTGCGCCCCCGTTGCGCAGCTGCCACCCCGACCGCTCCGGAGACGAGGACTCGACCGAGTTCTGCGCGCTGCTGAACGAGATATACGACACGCTCAGCGACCCCGTACGGCGCGACTTGTACGACGAGCTGGCGGGGTTTGCGGAGGACAGCATCAACCCCTTCCTGGACACGAGCTACCCGCGGGACCAGGTCTGTATGGCAGTGTGTGGGAATGGTGCCGTACGGTACGGCCAACTGCGCGCCGGCGCCGGAGCGGAGTTTGGTTCAGTCGTCGCGCGGGCGCGGGCGCGGGCGCGGGCAGCGCCAGTTTTACTCCTCTACTAGTCTATACTACAAACACATTGCTGGCGGATGGCGGTTGCGGATGTAGAGCCGCAGCGACGGCAGCGACGAGAAGGTGGAGAGGGGAGGGGGGGGCACGACGCCCGCCGGCGCGCATGCGCCCCGCATGCAGGCGTGCTCCTTGCATGCCCCGCTGCACGTGCAGCCGGATGCCGGCCGTCGCAAGCCGTACAGATGGGCCGTCACAGTCACACACACCCCTCAATGTGCCGCTGCGGCACCGTCTATTGATGCGAAGGCGCGGCATCCCCCTACGGCGACGGCCCCCCGGCCCCCCCCCCCCCCGGCCCACTGCTGCCGAGCAGCGCAATTGCGCCCAACCAGGGGAATGAGAATGCAACTAAGTGCGGTTCGGATCGATTGCGCCCAACCAGGGGGATGAGAATGCAACTAAGTGCGTTTCGGATCGATTACTTGGAACGGCAGTTGTAGTCGTACGATGACGGAGTTCTCGGTGGCTGCGCACTGGCGGCAGGGGCGGACGGCGCGCACGTAGCCGCAGACCAGTTGCTGTGGCGGCTGCCGCTGCAACTGACGCTGGAACGCTGGAACCAGGGGGATGAGAATGCAACTCAGTGCGTTTCGGATCGATTACTTGGAACCAGGGGGATGAAAATGCAACTAATTGGAACCAGGGGGAGTTAACGGCCACGCCGCGCCTGTACGGCAGGGCAGAGGGTTGGGAACAGCCGCGCCGCGTACGGCAAGGCAGGAGGGTTTGGGCCCACCCACCTTACCGTTTGCTGCCCGGCCCGACCCTACTTTCCAGGGGGTGCCGGTGGTTCCAAACATAACATCAATGTCGATGTGCTAGGTCATCTCCAATACTTGTAATTGCACGTGTTGATGTGTTGGGCCATCTCCGATTCTTGTAATTGCGCGTAGAGCCAAAGGCGGCTGGCGCCCTCTGCCCTCCCTCCCACCACCCCACCCTTCCAGCCGGCCCCGGCCGCTCCCCTCCCACCCCCCGCCTTTGCCGCCTTTGCAGGTCTTCGTGGACGAGTTCACCTGCATCGGCTGCCGCAACTGCAACAACGTCTGCCCCAAGACGTTTGGCATGGAGGAGGACTACGGCAGGGCGCGCGTCATGAACCAGGGCGTGGACAAGGAGGCCAAGCTGCAGGTACGGCCGACCCGTGTGCGGTGGGTGGGTGGGTGGGGCGGCGCGCCGGCCGTGCCAGAGGGCGCGTATGGTCGCTGTCATAGCTTTTTGTTTGATGGATTAGGCTGTTGTTAATACATGTAATTGCACGCAAAGCCGAAAGTGGCTGGGTCTGCCTGCGCCGCCGCCGAGCGCGCAGCACGTGCGGACTGCTCAGCTGCCTTGCTGGGCATATGCAAGTCCGTTCGTGGACTCGGGCCGACGAGCTGTGCTATACGGCTGTAGCGACAGCCTATCATATGCGCGCGGCCGCGCTGCGCAGAGCCTGGTGGGCCGGCAGCGTCGGGCGGAGCGTAAGAGCAAAGCAGCATCTGCCGCGGCAACCGCACCAGTATGGAGCGCACACGCCTGTGCAGCAGTAGTGCCGGCTGCGCACAGTTCTGTCGTACATCTCCGGGGCGTGCCTAGGCTGCCTGCCGTACAGAGAGGGCTCACTTGCGGCTGCACACACGTTCCAGCTCAAGCAACTGGCAATGCAGTACTGAGGCTTTCATAGGCGGCCTAGGGCAAGCCCACCAGGCAAATGTACGACGATACCACCTGGCGATGCTCCGGCACACACAACAGCAGCACCACCACCTCCGCTGCGCGCTTTTTCGCGTCATGTAACGCCGCCGCCCCACTTCTCCTGTTCTCAGACGGCGATGAGGACAGCGGCCCGCACGTGAGACACACCGATACAGCAAACACAACCCGCTCCATGCCCACCTCAGGCGCCCTGCTGGGTGGTACACCTTCGACAGCGCAGGGCCACTGGCACTTCATCATGCACTTGGAGCTACGGAGCCACGTCCTAATCGTGCGCACGCCGTATCTTCAGACACCCCCTAACGCTGGTCGATGTTGCCGCCTTTCTCTCCTTTGCCCCCTCCGTCCGCCGCCGCGGTGCGTCCCGCAGGAGGCGATCGACACGTGCCCCGTCAGCTGCATCCACTGGGTCACCGCGCCGCAGCTGTCCCTCCTGGAGTCGGCCATGGCGCGGATGGAGCGTATCGCGGTGTGGTCGCTCATGGCAGGAGGCGGCGGCAACCGCGCCAACAAAGACGTGTTCACAGTGAGGCCCATATCTGGATGGGTGATCTAGCTTACACTAGATGGATTGTTTGATGGCCACCTAGCTACGTGCTGAAAGCGAACCGAAGCGTGCCGTCTGCTGCATGCTCCAGGGGAGGGCACCCAGCAAGCAAAGCTGCCTGGATGCGCGGTGAACTCAGTCGCATGGACGCCCACAAGTGCATCCCATGCAGCCAGAAACGAGTATCTGGCACGTACCTGGACGTACCAAGCATACACTTGTTCGTACCGTGCGGTACGGCTGCCTTGCAGCATTCCAATGCCGCCCAGCCTGCCTTTTTGCTTGCTCGGCTGAGAGTCTTTGGCTGGCGTCGGCTGCGTGTTTCCACCGTTGTTTTCACCGTGTCTTCACCATGTCTTCACCGTGTTTTCACCGTGTCTTCACCGTGTCTTCACCGTGTCTTCACCGTGTCTTCACCGTGTTTTCACCGTGTCTTCACCGTGTTTTCACCGTGTCTTCACCGTGTTTTCACCGTGTTTTCGCGCGCGGCGCGCAGGAGGCCAGCCTCGCTTGGACGAAGCGCCAGGCGGAGATCCGGCGCAAAGTGGAGGCGGCCGAGGTGCAGAGCGGCTGGGCCTTCTGGAACAACACCGTCCAGTTTGAGGCCAGCACGGGCAGCAAGTAAGCTGCACCGGGCCCCCCAAGCCCACACAGGCACCACCATGAGCTCCACGGCAAAACACGCGCACGGCGATTTGCGGCGTTGTGTTCACACGCGCCCGCGAAGACTGCTTTTGTGCGCCTCCGCTGCAGGTCGCGTTTGGGGCGTGATACGTCACGTGTACGACCTAGCGACACTCTGCCGCGCATAGCTGGTCATGCGTGGGTTGCGCATTTGGCTGTGGCGTGCGGGTCTGGCATGGCGTCTCGTGTGTGCAGTCCGTTGGGCGTTGCGGGCGATGCTTGGCGCTGATTGTGTCAGCGCCCCGTCAGGGCCCTGCATGCTTTGCCGCGCCGACCGGCCGCGCACAAGGCAGCCAGCCTGCCTGCCCCGCACGCCGCCGTCACCAGAACACACCCACATGGCATTGTCCCCCCTTTGGTGCCGGCGCTCAGAAGGATGTTACGGGAAAGGACACGCTTGGCAGCGGTTGTCCACCAACCCCGGCTGTTACGTGCAATTACATTGCCTTGTGTATATCGAATGTATGTGATCGGCTGTCGTCCTCCTGTGTGCGCACGCAGTGTGTACCTTGTGCTCTATACGACTCAGTAGGGTTGTATTTATTCTTTTTTGGAGGGTTACAAAGCACGCTCCTGGGGTTACGAGTTCGGGCTCGGTGCCGGTGCCAGAGGGTAGCCGACGACCACAGCCCAAACATCGATGTGATTCTTTGCTCTTCCTGGCGTACACATTTGCGCATCCAGCCAGCTTAGCGTCCGTACACCCGTCGGGCCTGCGCATCCAGCCAGCTTAGCGTCCGTACACCCGTCGGGCCTGTGCGCCGCCAACGCTGCCTGCAGGTTCTACTCCCAGGCGGGCAAGGCGCGGCGGCGCATGGACGAGGCTGCTGCCGGCGGCGGCGGCGACCGCGACACGCGCAGCGTGGCGGCGCTGGCGGCGCGCGCCGCGCGCGCGGCGCGCACGTGGAAGGACTACCAGACCGTCACGTCGGCGGCGCGTCGGGAGCGCAACCTGCTCAGCGTCAGCAGCGTTAGCAGCGTCAGCAGCGTCAGCAGCGTCAGCAGCCTCGCCAGCATCGACGCGCTGTGAGTCAAGCGGCGCTGCAGCGGCGCCCGCCTCTGGCTGCCGTAAACTTGCGGCGCGCGATGCCGTACGGCATGTTGCATAGCGGGTGGACGCTTGGAGCGTGATTGATTTGGTGCATTTGCAATGGACCAGGTGCGGCGTTTTGCCAGGCTGGTGGTGCTTCTGGGCCTGGCCGGTCACGCTGTGGATCCATCCGTGTGTACGGGCCATGGCACTGACAGGCTGTATACGATTTGCAGGTGGCTCCTCCGCGTGCAAGTGAGCAGGACTTGTCGTGCTGAGTCGCACAACCCATGCTGTGCGGTGTACGGCTCCGCGTGCCGCTTCGCAGAAGCATTGGTATTGCGGATGGCGGTGCGCGACTGGTGACGCTTGCATGAGCGGCGCATGATGCTGGTGTATACCTAGCAGAGGGTTCGCGGGCGCTACGCCTGGGTTGCCGCGCGGTCTGCTGCCGCCAGACAGCGGACAGCGTTGACGTGCGGTCTGCTGCCGCCAGACAGCGGACAGCGTTGACGTGCGGTCTGCTGCCGCCAGACAGCGGACAGCGTTGACGTGCGGTCTGCTGCCGCCAGACAGCGGACAGCGTTGACGTGTGGTCTGCTGCCGCCAGACAGCGGACAGCGTTGACGTGCGGTCTGCTGCCGCCAGACAGCGGACAGCGTTGACGTGCGGTCTGCTGCCGCCAGACAGCGGACAGCGTTGTCGACTGATCGCCTGCTGAGCGCAATGCGCATAAGCTGTTTTGTGGGGAATGTGTCGCAGCGACTGCTCGACGGGGAGAAGAAAACTCGAGTAGAGCCTGCCATTTCACCTATTTCGTCGAATGATTTTCTGCTTCAGCAAAGCGTCATGTGTTGGGCCGTCGTGTGGTGGCTGGCCCGTTCTACTTTCCTATAGACTTTGCAGCGAAGAGCAACAATCATTGCACATTGTAGGTGGAGCGAGGTCACGTTTGGGCAACTGTACACTACTCCCCCCTCCACCGCACAAGCCATGCAAGTATGGGTGAACTTTGCACTTTGGTTGTTCGGGCGATCTGTTGAGGGATGTTACCTTCTTTGGTCGGAGTCGCCTGGAATCGCGGTGCGGGATTGGCAAATGGAGACCCCAGGACGTTGCTGCGTTGGACTGTTCAGGTGTTGTTGCTGAGGTGGTACTGGTGCAGTCCCCGGTGCATGGGACTGCGTCGCGGCTGGTGTCGCGGCGGCTGTTCCGAGTTGGATCAGCACTGTTATGTAAGGCTTGGCAACGCTGTACGCGAGCCTGTGAAGCAATTCAATTATTGGCACCCTGGCTGAGTGTGTGCCTGTGTGCCAGCCACACATCTTCTGGCACGTTCCTTTTCCCTGGCACGTATGATCTTCCCAGTTTTTGGAGCCCTGGCACGTATGGGGTCTTATCTGTGGCGCACATGCCAGGGCTGTTTGTCACTGAGCTGTAGCCAGCTTTGTCAGTGCTGCCCTGGTGCAGCTCAATGGTGCTTTTGATGTCTGCTTTGTTACGGGATTCCTGGGAGGCCGTGAGGAGGCTCCCATGGCTTGTAACGCTCGGGTGCCTGGCCCTCGTCCCCCCGCCCCAGGCTGTGCAGCAAGCAAACGTATGCAAGCAGGCGGAGCGCTTTACCGGTGGAGAGGACCGCGACCGGAGCGCAAGGGCACCCCTAGAGAGGCGACAAGCAGTACCCGGCGTGTACACCAGCGGGTCTGATCTTTGAGTCCAGTCCGTGTGGCCAGGCGGGCAGCTGCATGCAGGGCGGCGGTACCATGTAGAATCATTGACCCGTTTGGCTTTCACGACTGTCGACTGCTTGAAGGCTGCCCTGTAGGCCATCATCTTCGTAATCCAACGCGAGAGGGACCTACCTGTCCTTCTCCCACCTCAAACCGCCGGTCGAAGCTTACGAAGCTGGGCGGAAGGAGCGCGAGCTACAGCCGTCCGTCATCCTCCTGGCGTACACTGTGCTGCGGCCAACCTAACTGATGCGTGCAACCACATGATGGGGCTGTGCTTGCCGAGCAGGCGGCCACTGTGGTGTGGTACTGCAACGATGCCAAACACGTCGGCTGCCGCTGCTTTGCGCTAGCAACGGTGCATAACGTTTGGCTTATAACGCATGTGCATACAAAGCTACCAGAGCACGGCTGATGGTACTACTGCTAACTACACTCTTGACTTCGTTGGCGCGTCGCGGGCTGTAGTTCACAAAGGAGGTTTTCGGCGGGCACTCAACGGACCGCTTCACCTGGCGACGCGTACACGCGCGCTGCGCGCCCAGGACTCTACGCCACATCGTGCAGCGAAAGGCGGTGTGGAGTGATGGTCTTCTGATGGATGCTTTGCTATCTACCACTGGTGCCGCCAAGCATGCCACCTCGGCAACTCCTGAGTCGCGGTTCCGCGCTCATTATCAGCAGAGCCTGAGCTGACCATACGCCCATACGTTCACAGGTAGGACGCTGAGCAGCACACAGTGGGTCCGAAGGCTACGTAGCATGTGGTGCGCGTTTTGGGGGCCACGGCAGCAGTTGCAGACGTAATGTGCGTACGGGGAAGCGGCGTGGTAACACATGCAGTCGGATGCGGCGCAGCCCTGCAGCGCTTTTACATCGTGCACGGCTTCCGCTCCGTACGCCCATAACATGCGCGTTATTGCGCGTTAACCACGCGTTACCTCGCGTTAGGCACGCAGGCAGCCTGCAAGGTGAGCCAGGCACCAGCTCGCGTTACGGGTCGCGTTACAGTCGCGTTAGCTCGCGTTATATATAGCCGCGTTACACGCGCGTTACAGCGTGGGCTTCCGTTCTCATAGTGATGAGTCTGTGAAGAATGATGTTATGCACACGGTCATACGCCATGGTGTACGAGAGTACGTGATGCTGGCTGGCTACGGTGTGTGGATGTGCGCCACAGGTCCGCTGGCAGGCGGGCCGCAACGCGGCTGTGGCCGCCGCAACATCCTAGGCCGCGGGACTGATGGCGGCATGGCTGCTTCCGACGGGACCCTTCCAAAAGGACTTATGCGCCGTATGGCGCACGGCGTCGTCTACTTGCACACCACGTAAGCCGGGCGCCATCACCATGCCATGCCTTGGGCGCCGACGACGTGGTTGCTGCCGGAACCAGCCCCGCAGCAGCCAAGCAGTACACAGGAAGGCAGCCGGTCAAGGCGGCACGGTACGGCATGCAACGGCGTGCCACGCGTCCTGTGCTTTCGTGCGGGTGGCCGTCAGCCCGTTGGGACAGCGTGCAGATTGTCAGCGCTGTTGAACGTCTTCTGCTGTTGGGCAGAGGCTCGGTGCCCACGGGTCAGTCATGTCGTTGGATTTGGTGTATTTGGCTGTTACCAACCACCAGATCAGGCGTAAATCCAAATCCAAAGGCGGCTGGCACCCTCTGCTGTTGGGCGCCCGAATGCTGGGCGGGGGCGTGGAGCACGGCAATGGAGGCGGCGGAAGGCGACGACCACGGCAGGGTCGAGCACGCTGATGCGCCTGCCTGCCTGCCTGCACACGTAAACTGCCTTTCTCCCCTTCGCGCATCAACACTGCAGCAACCCGGCCGCTGCTCCTGGGCAGCACAGCTTGGCGAGAGCGGCGACGTCGTTGTGGCTGTTGGCCCTTCAATTTGGTTGTGACGGTGGGCTGCAAGCGGCGGCAACGGGCCAAGGCCTGGCGCCGTGCGAGAGGGCGAGCGCACCGAGAGGGCAGCGGCGCGCACCCTTGGGGTTCAGCACCTTTGAGCGGCGCGCACCCTTGGGGTTCAGCACCTTTGAGCGGCGGCAGTACGCGCCTGAGGACGTCACTGTATACAGCCACGGTGACGTCGGCACAGTGGCGGCAGCATGGTGGCAGCGGACAGCTGTTGCCCAACGTGCTGCGCGTGGCGCGGCGCTACGGGGCTCAGCGTGCTGTGCTCGGTACAAGCAATCCAAGGGCCAAACGCTTCTATAAGCGGCTGGGCTTCAGGTAAGGGGCGCGGCCGGTCGCAGGAGGGTCCCGGGGTGGAGACACAGAGAGTTTACCAATGGCCTACAACGTTACATGTGATTCAACGTATCATGGTTAGGCCAATACATCAGGAAAGATGTACCGGCTGGCTGCTGGCTGACACCCTCTGGTGGGTACGGCAATCTGGATCTGCCTGGACCGTGCCCTGCCTGGCGCCATCTTGCCTTGCATAAAGCCAGGAGGAGCTGCACACGGCACGCGAGGTGGTGTCTGTGGCGCGCCCACGCCCTCGTCGTCATTTGCTGCTCGGCGACGCGGACCAGTGCTGGGTGCTTTTCAGTACGACCGGTGCCTATACCGGCCATACGACATGGCGTAAAGGGCTGCACCGAAGCGGCGCCGGAGGCTGCTGCGCGCTGCATGCGCTTGGCTGGGACTCGCGCCTCCAGGTGTCCAAAGCTATTGTTGTACGGCGGCCAGCAGGGGGTCGGTTCATGTTTTTCTATTTGTGCAATTCAATTCAAGCCTAACACGCCGCCGGACCTTCCGGTTGCCTTTGAGGCTTGGCGGTTCGCAAGATGAGGGTGCCAATCTCCTTTGGTTTTCGTGCAGTGCTGCATTCGGACCAGCCGACAACACCAGCCAGTAAGCATCGCCCGGAACCACTGGCAGGCTGCGGAGCTTTACGGCTGCTGTCATTTCGCTGTGCAGGGATCGGCCGAATTCTAACCAGGTGGTCAGGAGATGGAGCTGTGACGTGGCAGCCAATAAGCAGTCAGAGCTCCGTCTCCCCAGCGCGGTGCCACTTCCCTGGGAAGAGGCCCCCGAGCCAGGGACCAATCACCACCAACCTCCACCTTCCAGCACCATGTATTCCGCCCCTGCCGGTCGAGGTCATAGGGCGCCGACCACCAATGATTGTTGTCGATGAATCGGATGTACGAGGGCAGCCCTCGTCCAGCAAACGAGGCGCAGCGGCTGGAACCCATGGCGCAAACACGCTGCGGGTCGAGCAGCCACCGTCACCTGTGCATCGATCGATCAGACTGCATCTGCGGTTCCTTTGCCGGCTGAGGTCAGGCTGAGGTCCCTGGCTACAGAAGATGTTAGTTCATGTGTGCGGCCGTTTTCACTGCATGCTAGGTGGCCATATGTTACGTGTAACCCGGTGATGTTGATGTCGTCTGCCCGCGCCATCCGCGCCCATGACAGATTGCTAATGGTTTCGACTGATAGATGGCGTTTGATACGATGGGTTTTCCCACTACATGCAGTAAAGCCACACAAAGGTGACTCGCACCCTCGCCCTCTGCCAGCAGTAGCAGTAGTGCGGGCCTTGCCAAGCTGCTGCCGCTGCGATTGCTTGGGCAAAACGGTGGCGACTCTTCCGGGGCCTTGGCTGCTCCACTTGTTACATGGGCTCCAGTGCACGGTATATGTACGGTGCATAGTCATGGCCGCCAGCCCGCGCGCGGGCGCGCACACGTGTGGCGGCCATGCAAAAGGCGCGAATGTATGTACACAACCCACCACCAAAACAGAACAGGGCAGCACGTTGCACCGCCAGGGCGCAGTAAAAGCCAGTCTCAGCGGTCGATGCAACGCACCACGGTGGCCACCTTGTGCCACACGTTCGGCAGAGTAGTGCGCGTAAGGGCTGGCGGTCGCACGGGACTAGGCCGATCACCGAACCGCCAGCGTTTCTTCTATGCCGCGGTAAACAAAACAGACAGCGCCTCCAAATGCTCGCCAGCGAGAGCCAGGAGCGGCGCCGAGCGCTCACGCTATCTAATCCTCCACACAAGGGCCCTTTGCAAGCCGTTCATTCATCCATCAGCAGCAACGCCTTCGCCGCCAGCGTTTGCAAGGGTGTGATTGATCACGCCGGGCAGCGACAATCTACACTGGGCCACGATAGAAAACGGCGCTTTGTACAGAGCGCAAAGAAAGCTTGGAAGGGAGCGCGAGTAGCGTGCTAAGTACATAGAACGCGCAGCGGGAACGTCGCTCAGTGGTGCACGTGTGGGCGTTGCCATGTATGGTTTCGGCACGGCAGCAGACGGCCGCATCAAAGGCGGCGCACTGCGTTAGGCACAACACATAGCCTTTCGCCGCCACTATTGCCCCATCAACGCCTCCATCTTTATCTGCTGCCGTAGTAAGAAACAAAGCGCCGTGCAGCCATAAGGCGCAAAGCGACAGGCGAACAGCAATTTCAGTGCGACGCTGTTGCCGCGAAAGGCGTACAGGGCGTAGGGCCCATATGTGCTGCAGCACAAGCCCGGAGGGCATGCAGGCACACGCCGCTGCCCTGCGCTGCGCTGCTGCGCTTACTACTACTGGCTAAAAACGCAGTGATTGCAAAGATCAAAGAGCATAGTTGACACACATGCAGAGGCCAAAGCGGCCGCGCCTGCAGTGCATATGTTATTGGGCTGCCAAGTAGCCGCCAAGATGAAACAGAAGATCACGAAAAAGAACCAAGCACAAAGGATAGCACGGGAGAAACACAGCCGGGTAGCAGAACAGATCACATAGCTGCAAATCGTCGCGGCCCATCGTCTCCTTGCAAGGCGCAGGAGTCGTTATTCCTTGACTTCAAAAAAGCGCTTTTCTGTTCCACCTCTTGGCATACACCTGAGCACACCTCTCTGTGGATCTCTTTCCATTTGAGTGGCCCGGAATAATTGCACCGGCCATGCCGTCTATAGATTATGGATCCTCTTATTCGGCTTCAAGAAGCGAGCAGTCACGGCCATACAACGTACCGGCACATGAGCAGTACACGTAAGCCCTGCCAGGTCAATGAGCACAGTGACCTACATCATTATTGTTGCTGTACACCGCGACGGGTTCAAGGTCCGGCCGTGCGCCGCCAAAACGGCTCGTCTGCGTCATGCGCTCCGCCATACCGAGGGTTTCCTTGCGGCACCGCTGCGCGTGCCACGCCAGTGTGCGCCGCACGGGATGCTGCCGTACTCTCCGTATGCGGCGCGCCCACCAAAGAATACGTGCATATGAGCTTGTAGCCCGCGCCGCGCCAGCCCCTCTCCTGCCCCAAAGCAACAATCCCCAGCCACGCGCGTATGGCTCTCTCCTGCCCAAACCATGCTTCACGCAACAACACCCAACTACAACCCCATATAGCTTCCCACAGCAAAACAACAAACTGCAGCAAAGCAGCTGACCAATTGGCGCCGGGAAAAGATTTACAACCATCAATAGCGTTGATAATGAATATCCGCCAGGCCCACAGCCCAACGCTTCCATTCGATCCCAAACGCGTTGTGTCCTGTAGCAGCTACAGGTCACCCAATACTCTCAACTCTCCGAAAACGGGCGCCTGGCCACCGGCTGCGCCCCGTTGGTCTCAGTCCCAACGGGCGGGATCCCGGATCCCATCACAGTAGCTGGAAGTGCACCAGGCCCTCCTCCACGCCCGCCGCGAAGCCCTTGCGCGCGCAGTACAGGCTGTCGTGGTCTTGCGCGTAGTCGGACGCCCACGCCTCCAGGTCGGGCTGCGCGTTGCCCACCACGATGGCGGGGTGGGGGCCGGACAGCATGCTCTGGTCGTTGCTGCGAGCCAGGCAGGCAGACAAAGCAACGCGGCAGCACCGTGAAGAAGCGTACTCCTGCTTGCTTTGCGCTCGCGTTACTGCTCGGGCCGGGCCAGGCGGTAGGTACTTAAACAGCGTCAAGTGTCAAACCGGCGGCGGGCAAGTGCTCGCTGCGACAACTGCCGAACGAACGGGCAAGGTCCAGGGGTCAGCACCAGACCCAGGTCGCTGAGCCCGTGAAGGTGTCCGTGAGTTGGCCGCGCATTTGCAGATAGACAGCCCCCCTGGCCCGACCGACCCACCGGGGCCCTCCAGCAAATGGGTGCAAACGGTTCCTGTCAGCTTTCATTGTTCCTAATGTATGATCTTCCCAATCTTTTGGAACCCGTCAGCTATATCACCATCACGTGTGATCAAACGCAGGGCCCAAGGTGGCGTGCGCCCTCTGCCCTCCCTCCCAACGCGATGCGGCGCACGCTTACCCAGAGTCGCCAGCCGCGACCACTCGGCTGTTGGGCACGGCCGGCGAGCTGCCGCAGGAACTGCGTCGCCGCCTCCTTGCCGGCGCGGACGGGGAGGATGTCCACGTGGCGGTGCGACTCGCAGCCGCTGACCACTACCTGGTGCTGCACGCCGGCCTGCTGCAGCTCAGCCCCAATAGAGGCCACCGCAGCCGCCACGTGCTCCTTGCGCATGCAGAGCGAGACCCGGTGGGGGTGCTCAGAGCCGTCGTCCTGGACCTGCAGCACCAGGGAACGGGAGCAGGGTGGCTGTGGTGGAGACCGGGCCATAGCATAGCGCCGTACGGCAGTGTTGGGAAGCGTACAGCGCAGCGTGCGAGTAAAACGACTGAGACTGCCAAGCGATTTGCGCCGAAAGCGAGGAGCACGCGCACGCTGGCTCCTCGATGCCGCTCATGAACCCACAGTGCCAACCCTGAGGGTCTCATAGGGCCCATATGTACACGACACAGGAGCGGCAGTAGCAGGGTTGGCACTGTGGCATGTACACCTGCCCCGGCCTGCGTGTCGACGCAAACATCGCCCATGCTCGGTGCGCGAGCAGGGTCCCCCCCAGAAGCACTGTTGTGACGTGCGCCACCCCGCCTGCCGCACCTTGCACTGGTCCGGGTTCCTATGGTGGCGCTCCTCCACCTTGCGCGCCGCCGCGCGCACCGCCGCCAGGTTCCACGACCCGTCGTCCAGGTGCGCCCTGTAGCCAGGCACCTCCTCCCAGTCGCCGGCGCAGTGGCCCGACCGGCCGTCCACGCCGCCAGATCTTGGTGCCGACCGCCTCCGCGACGTACGACACGAGCGGCAGGCTGGGGTGGCGCGCCAGCAGGGCGGCCACGTCGCCAATTGCGCGGCCCGTGCACAGCACCAGGTGGCCGTACAGCAGCGCGCAGCTGGCCTTGTACTGCGCCGACAGCATCTCCATATCGCGGTGGGGAGCCGTCCTTCTCGTTGTACAGCGTGCCGTCAATGTCCAGCACCTGCCGCATTGGCAACACAGGGCGCGGATGAAACCGGACGTTCCATTGTGTTTGGTGGACTGGGCCATATCCAGTGCATGCAAATAAAGCTGGCATCCTCTGGAGCGGGGACAAGGGGACTGACAACAACAACAAATATGACGTTTTTGTCCCAGTGCGCAACAGCTGTTCAGCAATGAAGCAAGCACGTGGTAGCACGACCTGGATCGGCCCGAACACCGGAAAAGATCTCCAACGAGAGTCCCAAACTCGTGCGCAGCAGGGTTGAGGCCGCCCCGGGCGCCCCGTTGGTGCGCCCAACGCAGCCCCCTCGCTTACCACCATGGCCGCGCCCTTGCTCCCCGCGCGCCAGTGCCTGGCGCTGCGGCCGGGCTTGGCGATGTGCACGCCCGGCTGCTGCGCCGTGTACAGACCGCCGTCGCCAAAGGCGCGCACCTCGGCCCAGGCCGCCGGGGGCGCGGTCGTCCTTGATCTTGAAGAAGAACTCTATGGCGCCGCCGCGCCGGGAAGACCGTTGCCTGGCGGTGTCCGCTGGCCAGGTCGGGGACCAGCATATCCACCTCCTCAAAGGCCTGCAGGGAGGCCAGGCAGGGTCAAGCGGAGACAGCTTTCGGGGCGCGAGCGCCACCGCAGGGGAAAATGCGCAATCAACAGTTGTTGCGCCCGGCAGCAACACCTGCCGTTGGGCCAGGCGGCGGCGTGTTCACTGATGCCTCCCTCCCTGCCGTCGTCCCCAGCGCCGTCCCCTGCTTGGCCGCCCCAACGGCTTCTGCCCCGCCCCCCTGCCCCGCGCACCCCGCCCTCGTACCTGCTCCGCCGCCGCCCCCTGTGGCCGCCAGCACAGCCGCGCAGCCCGCCCCTCCGCCACGTCCTGCAAAAAGACGTGGAAGGCGGCGCTGGCGACCGCGTTGAGCTGTACGGCAGGGTCGAGGCCGAACAGCTCGGCGCTGAGAGCGCGGTCACCGGCGCTGCAGGGCCGCAGGTGCAGGTCAGACATGAAGGCGCCGTCGGCAGTGCCCTGCGGGGTCAAGTACGGTTGCACGCACGCACAGGCGCGCAGGCGGCCAGAGGGGACTGAGGCCATGCCTGCACCATGGGCATGTATCACGACCGGTGGTGATGTCGTGTGGAGAAAAGCAACGTGTGAAAGATGACAGACCGCAAAGGATGAAGGATTAGCAACAACCAAGCCATGAGCAGCCAGCAAAGTATTACAAAAGGTTGCCAAATCATTGACCAACGACGGCATACATGGTGGTGCGGGGCCACGCGCACACAGGCCTGCTGGTGTTGTACCCACCCGCAGCATGACGTCGACGGGCGGGTACGTCAGGGTCGCCTCCGACGCGCTGCTGGCAACATGGGTCGCCTCAGCAAACAACACATTGTTCTTGTTGAACGACTGCAAGACAGCGGTGCAGGCAAGCCGTAAGGAGACGGGGAGGGAGAGGAGACTTCACCGCGCTGCAGCGCGTTGCGCACGCACGCGCGCACGCATTTGAGGACGATTGGAGGACGATAGGAAGCTTTGCGACAACGGCGCAAGCATCGCCACCCATCAATGCGCACTGAAGCATGCAAATCAACGTGGAGATCGTGCCAACTGGCAGTCGGAAAAGCAAAACAAGCATGTTGCAAGCATGCATGCAGGCATGCATATGGGCATGCCTGCAACCCAGCGGGCACCGCGTGCGTTGGACGCGCGCTAAACGTGCGCAACTTGCCAGCGCACCACACGTCGCACACATACATGAAGGCCGTAGGCCGTATAGTGATGATCAGGCACTCCCGGCACAGCCGCCATACCCGACATGCGCTCGCGCTCGAACGAGCTCCACAGCGTGTTCGGTTGGCTCCGGCGGGCAGTGCCACCTACCTCGACGGGGCGCACGACGGGGTATAGGGGACTGGTCCTCCAGTCCCGCCCATTTTCCTTGAACTTGAACTGCACGGTACGCAGCAATTCCAAGGACCTGAGCGCGCTTGTCACAATGGACATGCAACGGGAGGCCCCACGGGGGCGACTGCCGTGGCCGACTCACCTCGTACACCTTGTTGGCCGGAACGGGTAGTGTGACGGAGAAGTGCTTTAGTCCCGCCACGCTCGTTCCGCGCAGCTGCATGACGCCCGGCACCTGCCAGTGGCTGGCCGGCCAAGAGCCTGCAACGTGCAAACCCGGGCAGCAAGGGCACTTGCTGGGTACAACCCGTACGACAACGCCTCGCAGCCGCGGCCGGCCCTCGGCAGACGGCCCTTAGCTTGCCGAACCAAAGTAGCAGATGCCACAAGCGTCAGTCACAAGAGCGCGTATACGACATGCAATTGCGGTAGCGCAAAGGCAACCGGCCGACTCACCATAGACCTCTATGGACTGGCACTCGCCCACGTAGTCAATGACCACAGCCACCGTTGCTTGGGCGCCTGCGGCGGGCTGCACCACGCCCGCTGCGATGGTGTAGGCTGTTGTCGAGGGAGTATCACGGTCGACTCGTTGGCTTGCTACATCGGCTGCGGCGGCAAGGAGTTGGCCGACAGACGCCTGCAGCGGCAAGGCCCTGGAGGTGCGCCGGGCGCGTCTGCTGACGGTTACTGGCACTACTGGTTGGCAAGGCGCGTCCAGCGCGCGCTGCCGTGCAGGGCCGTGTCGCTGAAGGTTTAGAGTGCGCATCGTCGTCGGTCTGGTTCGCTCGTCGTCGTTTGTTCAAGACGCTGGTGGACTGGAATGCACACGGGCAACTCAACAACAGCTGTGCAATACATGTCTTGCGGCTCAGCAACTGACTATATGAAGGGGCCTGGGGAGCTGGACAATGATACAAGTGAGGAGGCCATCTCGTCAGCGCCTCACCGGCCCGCGAGGGGCGGCGGTTAGAGGCTTACTAACACCGATACGTGCAATCCCGACATCTCGATGGATGGGATGCATCCGCGGAGTGCACCGGATGCAAACGTCGAGCGTGCGCTTTGGGGCTACGCGGCAGCTCGGCGTGCATTTCTTTGGTGTGCCATACAGGGCCTGGGCTGCCCCCCGGCTGCGCGTGATGCCGCCGTATCGTACGGTATTAAGCATGAAGTGATTGTCAGAGATTCCTGAACCGATGCCGCCTTGAGACGTAAGTCCCGATACACCCGGACGACACAACCTACAACCTGTGCCGCGGTGATCCGCAGAGGTTGCTGCACGCAGAAGAGGATAAACGTTAGACAAGATAGAAGTGGCCCCCCTGGGTGCAATGCGGCAGGCAGCAGTTGCAAACAAAGACGTGCAGGCAGCAACAAACGAGGCCGCGGTGATGCGTTTTGCGCCGAAGGGACCGTCGTAGACTTGCCTGCGAGCAGCAGCGAAGAGGCGGCCACACAGCGGTTGGTAAAAGGATGTCGTACCTACGTAAAGGATGTCGTAGGTACGAGGAGGAGGAACAGTATGCAGCAGGCAAACCAGGGGGGAAAGAGGCAGGAGTTCGGCGTAGGGTATAAAAGGAGGCAGAACGTGGCTTCTCACGTCGTGTAATCATGATGACACTGTAATGCATTGGCGCCACAGGTTGGTTCTGTCGGCGCCCCGCTAGCGGGCCGCCACTCCTGCTTGCATTTGGTGCAAGTGGGCGGCCGTGTGCGGCCATTCTGCCCACTCTCTGTTATCCGCTTTCTTGTGCACGCAGCTCTCTGGCGAGCTTCTTGCTGTGTCGACACACACACACACACACACACACACACACACACACACACACACACACACACACACACACACACACACACACACACACACACACACACACACACACACACACACACACACACACACACACACACACACACACACACACACACACACCATCGCAGAGCAATAACCCTATCTGCTGGCGGCGCCGCCACATGCGGCGCGGCGCCGCCGTGCAATGCAGCAGGTCGGGGAGCCGTACGTCGGCCAGTCCTGCTGCTTGCCATATGCACACACACACACACAAACACACACACACACATACAGCGGTGTCGTCTCAGCCAGCCCAGCGCTTTGTCTACGCCAAATACAGCCGGCTGGTGTGGACTTTGCGCCGTCCATCCTCGCTGGCGCCTTTCGGTACAGTCGGATTCGTTTGTTCTTCCCACGGTCTCTTTTCTTATAAACACACACACACACACACACACACACACACACACACACACACACACACACATTCTTCTCCCACGCGCGCACGGCCCCTTCAGGCCCCTTTTTCACACCCAGTTTCCGTCTTCTGGTCGTCTAGTTGTCTATTCCTAACCGTTAGGCCCCCCATAAGCCCCACGGCCGTAACTGCTTGAACGCCCTGTAGCGCGTCGTGTCTTTTCGACGCCTAACCAGCACCCACACCATGCACCCCAGCACTGCAGCTGGCCCAGTCCTGTTTGCATCCACAAACAAACCCCTCCTCCCTTCCCTGCCCCGCCCCACACCCGTACTCGACCCCACCGCCCACACCGCGTGTTGTCTGCGTGGCACTCTGGCATCCACCCTTGCACTAACGTTGGCCCAGGCTCTGCCGTTCCGCAGCCCCATCCTGTGTGCCTCCGTCGCCGGTGGTTCGCCTTTGTGCCCGCAGGTCAGTCGGTACCCGGTTGGTTCGTTGGGAGCATACGCATTCGCATAGCACGGTCGTTTGCGCTGGGTGCACAGTGTGTTGTGGGTTTGCCGTCCTGGGTTGCCGCACTGCCTGCCTGTTTGCATTTGCCTGCGCAATTGTTTAGCTGTGCCGTTCGTTGCGCGCATCGTGTGGGCGGTGTCGTCTCAGCCGGCCCAGCGCTTTGTCTACGCCACATACAGCCAGCCAGCTGGTGTGGACTTTGCGCCGTCCATCCTCGCTGGCGCCTTTCGGTACAGTCGGATTCGTTTGTTCTTCCCACGGTCTCTTTTCTTTTACACACACACACACACACACACACACACACACACACACACACACACACACACACACACACACACTTCGGTCCCTAGGTCCCGTAGGTCCCACCCTCCCGCCCGTAGCGGCGCACTGCCGCGGGATGTGCAGTCGCCAGTCGGTGGTGATGTGCGTTGCTCGTTGGTCAGCGGTACGCAGTGTTTGTTGCTGCGCCGGGGGTACTGCTTGCAAACGCATGTTTGGTTCGCGTTGCGGGTGGTGGCGCGCCGCGTGGCGATCGCGTTCCTTGTTTCGCCGTTGTGCGCTGCTTACGCGGAGGGGTTTGCGTTCGGGCGTGCGGCTGTGCATTGTGTTTGCGTTGCTGCTGCCCGGCCTGCTTGGCACTCGTGCTTGGGCACTCGTGCAGACTGAAAACCTTGGGGGCTTCTGGGAAGTTTCTTTTTGTTGGGGGTTTTGCAGACGTTTGTTGCTACGGCGGTCAGTTTACCGTCTTTTCTCATGTAACGGCAAATGAGTGAGAAACGTCCTTGATGCGCTGCAACGGCCAGCGCACGGCCATCAGCAGGCCATCAGGCGCGGCGCCCTGGCGTGCTGCTTCCAGCAGCATGCAAGAGAGCAGTGGCTCAAGCAGCACCGTGCCGCGGGGGCATGCTGTTTGTTGTGCTCAGGTTGTGCTGAACAGCTAGTTATGATTACGCTTTCGGGCTGTCAGCCGGCGCCTGACAAGACCGGCGGCGCTACTCGACGGGCCAGCGCCAGCATACGCACACGAATTGCTGGAGTTATGCATGTAACGCATGGCGGTATGAGGACTGGACTAGTCCTGGGACTGTCGACGCCGGGGGCCCCGTGCACGCCCCCCCCCCACCACACACCACCACCTGCCACCCGGCCCAAGCAGCCGGCGTTGGCAGAGAGGGTGCGGTCCTGCGTCCTGTGGCTTTACATGCCTACTGAATGCTTGGGCAGTCAGTACCCGGGTAGGACACGATAGTTGGCACCGTTGACATTTGTGTTTGGGCCAGATTTGGGCAACAGCCAGCGAGCGCCGGCGCCGCCACGGCCTTCAGGGCTGCTGCAGAGGGTGCCAATGGTTTTAGCCACGACATCATTTCGACAAGTCACCACCATCACATGCGCAGTTGCATGCCAAAGAGCTTAGTCGGCAGTGGCTGTTGACCGTACCGATGTCTCTGCCAAGAGGCACAATACTACAAAACTGCAGTATTGCAATCTTGCGCGCGCTGCTCGCGGGCCGCGCCAGAGGATGCCAGCCATCGTGTGGTTTTACGTAAAAGTGCATGTATTGGTAATAGCCTAATGCATCACGCACCATGAAACGACTGCAACCATCTGGCACCCTCTGCCCGTGCCGTGCCGTCCGGGCCTACCACTGCTGCTTCAACAGTGTACCCCTCCAGGTGTCCAAAGCTGATCATCGAGTTGGGATACGCTTGCCAGCTACATGTCCAAGGCCCAATCTCCCGCCAGTGGAAGGAAAAACTGGACGAGGCCTTGCCACGACATAAGTTCGTGGAGGTGGCTGGCATGCGAGAGGTCTCGGGTTCGATCCCCATAGGGGTCGAGAGATTTCTGGCACGTCTGTTGGTGGTTGCTGTCTGTCATCAGGCGCAGCCCCCTGCTACAGACGTTTAGAACCGGTAATCTCACGGACATGCTCGTGCGACCCGGAAGCTAAAACACACGCCGGTGTGACCGATGCGTAAAATCATTGTTATTGTTGTCCTCCAAGGCCAAACCACCCCCTCGCTCATGCCCTCCACACTCGCCGAACTTCTACTGTTACACACCCTACATCACATCACCCCACCCCACACTACCACACCGCACATACCGCTCGCTATGCAAAGCCCGTAGCGGCTGACACCCTCGGATCATCATGCCGTGCCGCTGCCCTCCCTGCACCCCTCCCCGCCCCTTGCCCCAGCCTACTAGTCACCGCCGCCGCAGTCGCCGCCGCCGCCGCCATCGAAGCCACCCCCATAACCACCACCATCCCCGCCACCGCCACCACCATCGCCTTAGTCAGGCCACCAGCCGCCGCTGCTACTGCTGCTGGAGCAGCTGCCCACGCTGTCGTACTGAGTGCTGCTGCTCCCGCAAGCGGCTGTGCCCTCGTTGTCGCCTTGCCAAGGCCACCAACCGCCGCCGCCGCAGCAGCAGCTGCTACTGTCGCTGCTAGTGAGCTGACCACTGCCGTTTTGATGACGAAGAGTTTCACCACCACCGCGGTGCAGCCAGCTGCGAATGCCGTCGGCGCTGCTCCCCTTTGCCCCTGCCTGGCGCCGCGTGGTGCGAAGTACAGACGGTGCCAACAGTTGCCGTCACTTCATTGTATACGACGCATTAGACGACAACCAGTACATGTAGCCAGGCGTAACGCTGGAGGGGGCTGGCACCCTCTGTGCAGCAGGGCCTTGGCCACCGGGCTCCTGGGAGGCTTAGGAGTCAGCAGCCGCTTCTGCCGCCGGTGGCCACGCCAATACGGTGCTTCAGCTAAGCAGGCCAGGCTGTCGGTCATCGCTGCCGCTGCTGCTGCTGCTGCTGCTACGTCTACTGCATTCACCATCTTTTGCGTGAATGCATGCAGCGGGCCCGTCCGGGCGGGAGATGTTTTGCGGCGCTGTTCCCGCGTCCTTCAGCGCTGCTTGGCGGGCTCACCGTACATGCCGTACATGCCGTACATGCAGCGAAGGCCTACCACAGCGTTGTGCCGTCGTATCGCATGATGCCGCCTTTGCTTCGCACCAGCCCGCGCGACGTAGGCGTGAGCCTCATGCATGCATGATGCACATTACGTGCAACATACACACTGCGTGTCCAAGCCCCTACGGAGTGTTCAGACCTCTTTTGGAGGCCTCTCTGGTCGGAATCATTCCATTTCATTGAGTCAATAGCAGTTGATCGCTGCTGCAGCTCTTGTGGGGGCGCACAGTAGTCCCACGCTTGGAACTTGGGGAGGGGGGGGACATCCGCACCAGGTCCGTTTCAGGTGCTTACCTGCTTGCAGTGATGACAATGGGCTTTGCGCTTCCAGGGGCAGCGTCCTGCGGGGTTGCGATAGTGGCGGCAGCGGCAGTGGCTGTGAATGTCGGTGGCCCAAAGTCCCAGCCCCAGCAACCTGCTGAGGGCGCTGTCTTCGCGTGTTCCGTCGTCCGACAGCACGTGTCGGCGCGCACACGCGGAGAGGATATACTATCATGCCGTACACACGCCGCGGACGGAGCCTGGCAGGATCAACAACATCAAGGCGTGTTGCAACAAGGCAGCACAACAAAAGCTGCTACTGGAGCGAAGACGTGCAGCGATGCCGTACATGTACGGCGTACGGCACCCGCGTCGCACCGTGTAGCGCCGCCATCCTCCACGACCACCATCACGTCCGTCGATCCGGCAGCGGCCGGCGGCAGTTGGTCGTTAGGCACGTAGCCGCCGTACAACGGCCACCCGTCCCAACCACCCAGCTCCACCACCACGTCCTGTAGCACCGGCTGAGGGCCGCCGGCGCTCGTCCGGCCGCGGCGCTGCGAGAAGCGTCTGAAACGCAAATGGTTCAGCTGTGAAGTCGACGCTGCAGCTGCTCGCGCTGTTGCTGCCGCGCATGCCGAGGTGGATTGCTGTGCGGTTGTATTCTTTTACTGGGACGGCCAGGAACAGGGCCAAGCGGCGCTAGCGCTTCCAGGGCGCTTCGCTGCCTGCGGCGGGCGCGCCATGACGTATGTGTACGGCATCTCATCGTCCGCTCGCCACGTCTGCAGCGCAAAAGAGGCATGCGGCGTTGGGCGAGGGGGGGGGAGGCGTGGCATATTGTGTCAAAAGAGGGTGCCAGCCATCTGTGGCTTTACGTGCAAATACATGTATCCGAAATGTCCACGTACATCAAAACTGATGAAACAGCCGGAGCCGAGTCCATGAGCATACCCAATGCCATACTGAGTCCCCAGCCAAATTACTCGGACAATCCGCGCTCGTGGCACGACGCCTATTCCGTGCAGGAGCACAGGAGTACAGTTGCAGTGTGTGGCTGTACGTGCATAGGTCAAGGGTTGCGGCACTCCCGTCCCTTGGGTGCGACCCCGCATAGCAACTTAGCCAGCCGCCCGCAGTCGGTTGTCTGCCCAGCACACAGTCCTGAAGGGACAGGACGTGTGTGCATCAGCGTGCACCTGCGCGTGCTTACGCCTCCGTCTTTTACAGTGTGCGCACCATCGGCGCATACACCACGCAGCCACGCACGCATGAGCGTGTGCATATCGGCTACAGCCTGTAGCTACTGCCTCACATAACTCTAGCTCCCGCACTTCGAGCAACCACTTGGAGCTTCCGCACCCACCACCACCAACCAGAGCTTCCGCACCATAAGCAGGCGTTTTTGCACGGGTTCCAAAAGATTGGAAGATCATAAGCAGGGGTACACGACGTTCCTTGGGCACCACTCGACCTAAAATAGCGGTGATAGATGGCGTTTGATATGATGGGGGTTTCCCACTACATGCAAGTGCACGTAAAGCCACAAATGTGACCGTCATTCTCGCCCTCTGCCAGTAGTAGCAGTAGAGAAGGGCCTTGCCAAGCTGCTGCCTGCTGCTGCCGCTGCTGTTGCTTGGGCAAACCGGTGGCGGCTCTTCCGGGGCCTTTGATGCTCCACTTGTTACACGGGCTCCAGTGCACGGTATTTACGGTGCAGTAATCATGGCCGCCAGCCCGCACGGCGCGCGGGCGCACGGGCGTGTGGCGGCCATGCAAAAAGCGCGTATGTATGTACACAGCCCACCAATAAAACAGAACAGGGCAGCGCCTTGCACCGCCAGGGTGCAGTGAAGTGCAGCCTCAGCGGTCAATACAACCCACCAACCCTCCCTCGGTGGCTACCTTGTGCCACCGAGTGCGCGTAAGGGCTGGCGGTCGCACGGACTAGGCCGGTCATCCAACTGCCGCGGTAAACAAAACAGACAGCACCTCCAAATGCTCGCCAGCGAGATCCAGGAGCGGCGCCGAGCGCTCACGCTATCTAATCCTCCACACAAGGGCCCTTTGCAAGCCGTTCATCCATCCATCAGCAGCAACGCCTTCGCCGCCACCGTTTGTAAGGGCGGCGCAGCGACCATCTACACTGGGTCACGATAGAGAACGGCGCTTTTTTTGTACAGAGCGCAAAGAAAGCTTGGAAGGGAGCGCGAGCAGCGTGCCAAGTACATAGAACGCGCAGCGGGAACGTCGGCTGGTTGGTGCACGTGTGGGGCGTTGCCATGTATGGTTCGGGCACGGCAGCAGACGGCCGCATCAAAGGCGGCGCACGGCGTTAGGCACAACACAGAGCCTTTCGACGTCTCGCCGGCCCGCCGCCACTATTGCCACATCAACGCCTCCATCTTTATCTGCTGCCGTAGTAAGAAACAAAGCGCCGTGCAGCCATAAGGCGCAAAGCGACAGGAAAACTCTGTTGCCGCGAAAGGCGTACAGGGAGTAGGGCCCATATGTGCTGCAGCGCAAGCCCGGAGGGCATCCAGGCACACGCCGCTGCCCTGCGCTGCGCTGCTGCGCTTCCTACTACTGGCTAAAACGCAGTGATTGCAAAGATCAAAGAGCATAATTGACACACATGCAGAGGCCAAAGCGGCCGCGCCTGCAGTGCATATGTTATTGGGCTGCCAAGTAGCCGCCAAGATGAAACAGAAGATCACAAAAAAAGAACCAAGCATGACGGGTAGCACGGGAGAAACACAGCCGGGTAGCAGAACAGGTCACATAGCTGCAAATCGTCGCTGCCCATCGCCTCCTTGCAAGGCGCAGGAGTCGTTATTCCTTGAATTCAAAAAACGCTTCTCTGTTCCACCTCTTGGCATACATCTGAGCACACCTCTCTGTGGATCTCTTGCCATTTAAGTGGCCCGGAATCATTGCACCGGCCATGCCGTCTATAGATTATGGATCCTCTTATTCGGCTTCCACAAGCGAGCAGTCACGGCCATACAAGGTACCTGCACATGAGCAGTACACGTAAGCCCTGCCAGCTCAATGAGCACAGTAAGCGACATCATTATTGTGCTGTACACCGCGACAGGTTTAAGGCCCGGCCGTGCGCCGCCAAAAACGGCTCGTCTGCGTCATGCGCTCCGCCATACCGAGGGTTTCCTTGCGGCACCGCTGCGCGTGCCACGCCAGTGTGCGCCGCACGGGATGCTGCCGTACTCTCCGTATGCGGCGCGCCACCAAAGAATACGTACATAAGAGCTTGTAGCCCGCGCCGCGCCAGCCCTCTCCTGCCCCAAAGCAACAATCCCCAGCCACGCGCGTATGGCTCTCTCCTGCCCAAACCATGCTTCACGCAACAACACCCAACTACAACCCCATATAGCTTCCCACAGCAAAACAACAAACTGCAGCAAAGCAGCGGACCAATTGGCGCCGGGAAAAGATTTACAACCATCAATAGCGTTGATAATGAATATCCGCCAGGCCCACAGCCCAACGCTTCCATTCGATCCCAAACGCGTTGTGTCCTGTAGCAGCTACAGGTCGCCCAATACGCTCAACTCTCCGAAACGGGCGCCTGGCCACCGGCTGCGCCCCGTTGGTCTCAGTCCCAACGGGCGGGATCCCGGATCCCATCACAGTAGCTGGAAGTGCACCAGGCCCTCCTCCACGCCCGCCGCGAAGCCCTTGCGCGCGCAGTACAGGCTGTCGTGGTCTTGCGCGTAGTCGGACGCCCACGCCTCCAGGTCGGGCTGCGCGTTGCCCACCACGATGGCGGGGTGGGGGCCGGACAGCATGCTCTGGTCGTTGCTGCGAGGCAGGAAGGCAGACAAGGCCAGCAACACTAGAGTCGCCCAGGCGGCAGCACTGCTAACAAGCGTACTCCTGCTTGCTTTGCGCTCGCGTTGTTGCTCGGGCCGGGCCAGGCGGTAGGTACTGAAACAGCGTCAAGTGTCAAACACGGCGGCGGGCAAGTGCTCGCTGCGACAACTGCCGAACGAACGGGCAAGGTCCAGGGGTCAGCACCAGACCCAGGTCGCTGAGCCCGTGAAGGTGTCCGTGAGTTGGCCGCGCATTTGCAGATAGACAGCCCCCCTGGCCCGACCGACCCACCGGGGCCCTCCAGCAAATGGGTGCAAACGGTTCCTGTCAGCTTTCATTGTTCCTAATGCATGATCTTCCCAATCTTTTGGAACCCGTCAGCTATATCACCATCACGTGTGATCAAACGCAGGGCCCAAGGTGGCGTGCGCCCTCTGCCCTCCCTCCCAACGCGATGCGGCGCACGCTTACCCAGAGTCGCCAGCCGCGACCACTCGGCTGTTGGGCACGCCGGCGAGCTGCCGCAGGAACTGCGTCGCCGCCTCCTTGCCGGCGCGGACGGGGAGGATGTCCACGTGGCGGTGCGACTCGCAGCCGCTGACCACTACCTGGTGCTGCACGCCGGCCTGCTGCAGCTCAGCCCCAATAGAGGCCACCGCAGCCGCCACGTGCTCCTTGCGCATGCAGAGCGAGACCCGGTGGGGGTGCTCAGAGCCGTCGTCCTGGACCTGCAGCACCAGGGAACGGGAGCAGGGTGGCTGTGGTGGAGACCGGGCCATAGCATAGCGCCGTACGGCAGTGTTGGGAAGCGTACAGCGCAGCGTGCGAGTAAACGACTGAGACTGCCAAGCGATTTGCGCCTAAAGCGAGGAGCACGCGCACGCTGGCTCCTCGATGCCGCTCATGAACCCACAGTGCCAACCCTGAGGGTCTCATAGGGCCCATATGTACACGACACAGGAGCGGCAGTAGCAGGGTTGGCACTGTGGCATGTACACCTGCCCCGGCCTGCGTGTCGACGCAAACATCGCCCATGCTCGGTGCGCGAGCAGGGTCCCCCCCAGAAGCACTGTTGTGACGTGCGCCACCCCGCCTGCCGCACCTTGCACTGGTCGGGTTCCTATGGTGGCGCTCCTCCACCTTGCGCGCCGCCGCGCGCACCGCCGCCAGGTTCCACGACCCGTCGTCCAGGTGCGCCCTGTAGCCAGGCACCTCCTCCCAGTCGCCGGCGCAGTGGCCCGACCGGCCGTCCACACGCCGCCAGATCTTGGTGCCGACCGCCTCCGCGACGTACGACACGAGCGGCAGGCTGGGGTGGCGCGCCAGCAGGGCGGCCACGTCGCCAATTGCGCGGGCCCGTGCACAGCACCAGGTGGCCGTACAGCAGCGCGCAGCTGGCCTTGTACTGCGCCGACAGCATCTCCATATCGCGGTGGGAGCCGTCCTTCTCGTTTGTACAGCGTGCCGTCAATGTCCAGCACCTGCCGCAATTGGCAACACAGGGCGCGGATGAAACCGGACGTTCCATTGTGTTTGGTGGACTGGGCCATATCCAGTGCATGCAAATAAAGCTGGCATCCTCTGGAGCGGGGACAAGGGACTGAACAACAACAACAGTCCCAGTGCGCAACAGCTGTTCAGCAGTGAAGCAAGCACGTGGTAGCACGACCTGGATCGGCCCGAACACCGGAAAAGATCTCCAACAAGAGTCCCAAACTCGTGCGCAGCAGGGTTGAGGCCCCCCGGGCGCCCCGTTGGTGCGGCCCACGCAGCCCCCTCGCTTACCACCATGGCCGCGCCCTTGCTCCCCGCGCGCCAGTGCCTGGCGCTGCGGCCGGGCTTGGCGATGTGCACGCCCGGCTGCTGCGCCGTGTACAGACCGCCGTCGCCAAAGGCGCGCACCTCGGCCCAGCCGCCGGGGCGCGGTCGTCCTTGATCTTGAAGAAGAACTCTATGGCGCCGCCGCGCCGGAAGACCGTTGCCTGGCGGTGTCCGCTGGCCAGGTCGGGGACCAGCATATCCACCTCCTCAAAGGCCTGCAGGGAGGCCAGGCAGGGTCAAGCGGAGACAGCTTTTCGGGGCGCGAGCGCCACCGCAGGGGAAAATGCGCAGTCAACAGTTGTTGCGCCCGGCAGCAACACCTGCCGTTGGGCCAGGCGGCGGCGTGTTCACTGATGCCTCCCTCCTGCCGTCGTCCCCAGCGCCGTCCCCTGCTTGGCCGCCCCAACGGCTCTGCCCCGCCCACCTGCCCCGCGTACCCCGCCCTCGTACCTGCTCCGCCGCCGCCCCCTGTGGCCGCCAGCACAGCCGCGCAGCCCGCCCCTCCGCCACGTCCTGCAAAAAGACGTGGAAGGCGGCGCTGGCGACCGCGTTGAGCTGTACGGCAGGGTCGAGGCCGAACAGCTCGGCGCTAGGCGCGCGGTCACCGGCGCTGCCGGGCCGCAGGTGCAGGTCAGACATGAAGGCGCCGTCGGCAGTGCCCTGCGGGGTCAAGTATGGTTGCACGCACGCACAGGCGCGCAGGCGGCCAGAGGGGACTGAGGCCATGCCTGCACCATGGGCATGTATCACGACCGTGGTGATGTCGTGTGGAAAAAAGCAACGTGTGAAAGATCACAAAGGATGAAGCATTAGCAACGAACCAAGCCATGGTCATTGCAGGCAGCAAAGTACTTGAAAGAAGGTTGGCAAATCACTGACCAACGACGGCATACATGGTGGTTGCGGGGCCGCGCGCACACAGGCCTGCTGGTGGTGACCCACCCGCAGCATGACGTCGACGGGCGGGTACGTCAGGGTCGCCTCCGACGCGCTGCTGGCAACATGGGTCGCCTCCTGCAAACAGCATATTGTTCTTGTTGAACGACTGCAGGCAGCGTTGCAGGCCAGCAGCAGGGAGAGAAAGCAAGGGAGAGGAGGCTTCACCGCGCTGCAGCGCGTTCCGCACGCACGCACGCATTGCCGAGGACGAGTGAAAACTGTGCGACAACGGCGCAGGCATCGCCACCCATCAATGCGCACTGAAGCATGCAAGCCAACGTGGAGATCGTGCCGACTGGCAGTGGGAAAAACAAAATAGGTATGCATGCATGTGGGCATGCCTGCGAGCCTACGAGCCAGCGTGCACCGCATGCGCTGCATGTATGCGACTTGCCAGCGCGCCGCACGTCGCAGACACACACTGAGGCCGTTGATAGTGATGATCAGGCACTCCCGGCACAGCCGCCATACCCGACATGCGCTCGCGCTCGAACGAGCTCCACTGCATTCGGTTGGCTCCGGCGGGCAGTGCCACCTACCTCGACGGGGCGCAAGACAGGATACAGGGGCTGGTCCTCCAGTCCCGCCCATTTTCCTTGAACTTGAACTGCGCAGTATGCAGCAATACCAAGGACCTCAGCGCGCTTGTCAATGGACAATGCAACGGGGAGGCCCCACGGGGGCGATTGCCGCAGCATCCGCCGACTCCACCTCGTACACCTTGTTGGCCGGAACGGGTACCGTGACGGAGAAGTGCTTTAGTCCCGCCGCGCTCGTGCCGCGCAGCTGCATGACGCCCGGCACCTGCCAGTTGCTGGCCGGCCAAGAGCCTGCAAACCCGGGCAGCAAGGGTACACTTGCTGGGTACAAGGGACGCACAGTAACCGCACAAAATCCGTACGACAGCGGCTCGCAGCGTCCGCGGCACTTCGGCAGACGGCCCTCGGCAGACGGCCCTCAGCTAGCCGAACCAAAGTGGCAGGTGCTAAACAAGCCTGAGTCGCAAGCGCGCGTATGCGACACGCAATTGCGGTAGCGCAAAGGCGAACGCCGCGTCGTCGGCAGTTCGGCTTCAGCAGACTTGCGCTCACCATAAACCTCCACGGACTGGCACTCGCCCACGTAGTCAATGACCACAGCCACCGTTGCTTGGGCGCCTGCGGCGGGCTGCTCCACGCCCGCTGCGGTGGGGTAGGCTGTCGTCGAGAGGTTCACGGTCGACTGCTCCATCCGTGTGTTCCAACTGTCGGCTTGCTGCAAGAACATCGGCTGCGGCAAGAAGCTGGCCGACAGACGCCTGCAGCGGCAAGGCCCTGGAGGTGCGCCAGCCGCGTCTGCTGACGTTTGCTGGCACTACTGGTTGGCAAGGCGCGGCCAGCGCGCGCTGCCGCGCAGGGCCGTGTCGCTGAAGGTTTAGAGTGCGCATCTGGTTCTGGTTATCTGGTTCGTTTGTTACTGCCGAGGCTGGTAGACTGGAATGCACACGGGCAACTTAACAACCGCTGTGTAATATGTGTCTTGCGGCTCAGCGGCTGACTTTAAGGAGCAGCTGGACAAAGTGAGGAGGCCACACTTTGCCGCACCTCGTCACTGGCCCGCGAGGCGCGGTTAGACGGTTAGGGGCTTACTAACACCGATCCGTCCCGATACGTGCAATCCCCGACATCTCGAGATGGATAGGATGGAGCCGTGGAGTGCACCGGGATGCAAACATACAAGCGTGCACGCGTGCGCTTTGGGGGTACGCGGCAGCTCGGCGTGCATTCTTTGGTGTGTCATGCAGGGCATAGGGCTGCCCGCCGGCTCCGGCTAGTGCGCGCCGCGCCGGGGCGTATCATCACGGTGATGATACGCCCTGATACGCCAGTAAACGTCCTTGCGGATGCGCCGCAATGGCCAGTGCACGGCCATCAGTGCCCCCGGGGCGGGCCTGGTGTGCTGCTACGAGCAGCATGCAAGAGAGCAGTAGCTCAAGCAGCGGGGGCATGTGTTTGTTGTGCTGAACCAGAGGAGTCGGCCTATGGAGCTGGGAGCCCATATGCCCCTCGGCCCAATCACGTAAAAATGGGGCCGGCCCGGGAGTCCCCTGTAACGTTGACTACAAGCGCCGCGGCGCGGCGCTGGGCCCGCTGGCCGTTCCTGGCTTGAGGACATCGTTCCTGTTTACAAGCGCACTTGCCGCAGTGCCTCGCGGACTTGCTCGGCACCTTTCTTCTGCCTCCTGCGTGCAAAATCGTTCAGCACTCCGACCGCTTTTGCGGGCGCGAAACAGGACAATGTGTGCCGCCTGTGGTGACCAGGGGTCTCAGTACACAAAGTTTTGGCTGCCTGCACTGCTAAAGCACCCGGAACGGGCGTCCGAGGGCCGGTTCCGCCCCCTGCAGCTCGACACTCGCATTGCACCGCAGGCTGGGTAGCCTTTGCGGCGCTAGCTCAAGCCAGTCGGCGCTGCGCAGAAAGCGGTTTGTATCAACCTAAGGCAACTATGAGACACGCGCCAGCGCCCCCAAAGGCCCCTGCTGCTAGTGGGCCGGTCCCAGGCTAGAAATGCCAAATCTTCGTAGCCATTTTTTTTTTCGAGGCACCGCGACCACATACTGGGGCCGCGGGCGCGACGGAGAGGTTCAGGAAGTCACCATGTAGCAGATTTGCTGCGAAGGCTAGCGACGGGATCGCACTCATCACTCACTCATATGGGCTCCCCGGCTCCATAGGCCGACTCCCCCTTCTACGCCTTATGTGCTGAACAGCTTCTGAAAGCGCTTTCGAGCCGTGCGCCGGCGCCTGGACGAGGCCGGCGGCGCTACTCGACAGGCAACTGAGCGCCAGTAGTAGTAGCACGAGTTGCTGGAATCATGCATGTAACGCATGGTGGCATGACGATTGGACTGTCGACGCCGGGCACCCCCCCTTGGAACCGCTGTCGTGCGGATTAGTTTGCGTTACACGTACGTTTTGCGTAACGTACGGCAATCGTTGAGCAGTAGTCAGTAGCGCGGTCTTTCGTCTAATGAGACTTGACCACCTTCGTTGAGAGCCGGCAGCCCCTAGGAGCCCGCGTGCGTTTGCACGCCGACGTCGTCTGTAGAAGGGGATCTGACCGAAGGCGGGCTCGAGTAGTGCGTTGGTGTTGGGCTGTTGGCGCCATTTCCCTTAGTCGTACGCTGGGTTTCGGTTCTGGGCCGTTCCTTTGATGATTAGGCCCCGCATCGTTTCTGCTGTTCGATAATCCGTGAGCTGTTTGCTGCCCACTGTTGCGCGCGTTGAGTTCCAATAAAGCGTTTGAGCTCAGACGTTTGCAGCGCCTTGCGACTCTTTTCACAAGTACCGCTACTATTTGCGCGCGCTAGAGTAGCAGCCAGCTTGCCAAGCCGGTGAGTCTGCTGCATTTGCTTTTAGGCCGACGCCTGCCACGAAGATGCGTCCCAGGCTCGCTTAGGGTTCACGCAGGACGCCCCTGCCTCTGACTGCCCTATTGTATCATTGTTCGCAAGGAGCTGAGCGCCACGCGGCCCACACAAGCGGTCGTGGTGCGCCCGCAGGTCTCTTGTGCGCGGGCTTGCTGCCCCACCCAGCTATTGACGCTTGGTTGTGCGCGTTGTTTCCTGACAGCTCCTCCCCACAGCCGCCCTCAGCTCCGTTCAGCAGGCCGGTAATCGGTCAAGTCACGCAGCCGTGCATGACACCGTTGACATCACCTGCATTTGGGCAACCGCCAGCGATCTCCGGCGCCGCCACGGCCTTCAGGGCTGCCGAGGGTGCAATGGTGTCAGCCATTACATCATACTTCAACGAGTCACCACCATGCGCAGCTGCATGCCAAAGAGCTCAGTTGGCAGTGGCTGTTGACCGTCGTCATCAGAGGTACGTTATTGCAATACTGCAATCGTGCACGGAGCAGAATCGCTGGGGCGCACAGAGCTCCGCCAAGGCAGGAGGCTACTGTAGGGCCTTGGCGTCCCGTCCGCGCCAGAGGGTGCCAGCCATCTTGTGGTTTACGTAAAAGTGTATGTATTGGTAACAGCCTAATGCATCAAGCACCATGATATAACTGCAACCATTGGCACCCGCTGCCCGTGCCGTGCGGGGCCTACCGCTGCTGCTTTAAGGGTGTACCTCTCCAAGTGCCCAAAGCTGATCAACCAACTTGATGCAGCAGCCAGTATACGCTTGCCAGCTGCATGCCCGAGGCCAAACCACCCCCTCGCTCATGCCCTCCACGCTCGCCGCACTGCTACACCTCACATCACCTCACGCCACATACCGCTCGCTGCGCAAAGCCCGTAGCGGCTGACACCCTCCTCGGATCATCATGCCGTGCCGCTGCCCTCCCTGCACCCTCCCCCGCCCCCCCACGCCCCAGCCTACTAGTCACCGCCGCCGCAGTCACCGCCGCCGCCGCCATCGAAGCCGCCCCCATAACCACCATCCCCCGCCACCGCCACCACCATCGCCGTAGTCAGGCCACCAGCCGCTGCCCACGCTGTCGTACTGAGTGCTGCTGCTCCCGCCAGCGGCTGTGCCCTCGCTGTCGCCCCTGCCAAGGCCACCAACCGCCGCCGCCGCCGCTGCTGCTACTGCCGCTGCTAGAGAGCTGACCACTGCTGTTTTGATCACGGGAGAGTATCACCACCACCGCGGTGCAGCCAGCTCCAGATGCCGTCGGCGCTGCTGCCCTCTCCCCCTATCGCCGCGTGGCGCGAAGCACAGACAGCGCCAACGGTTGCCGTCACTTCATTGCATATGATGTATTAGACGAGTACCAACCAGTACATGGCGTATCAGGCGCCACGTTATCAACTTACTATACAAATAAACTTACAATGTAATTCATGTACTTTGTACTAGCTATTCATCTACTTTCACTGTATTATGTTGTTTATTTACTATATTGTTCATTTACGTTTTGCGATATTACTATACTACTTATTTACTTTTTCACTATTTTCAATTCTGCACCAGGCGTAGCGGCGGAGGTGGCTGGCACCTCTGTGTAGCAGGGCCTTGGCCATTGGGTTCCTGGGAGGCTGAGGAGCCAGCAGCCGCTTCTGTCGGCGGCCACGGCAACACGATGCCTAAGCCAAACAGGCCAGGCTGTCGGTTATCCCTGCTGCTGCTGCTACTGCTCGCTGCTACTGCTGCTGCCATCTTTTGCATGCATGCGTGCATGCAGCGGGCCCATCGGGGCGGGAGATGTTTTGCGGCGCTGCTCCCGCGTCTTCAGCGCTGCTTGGTGGGCTCACCGTACATGCCGTACATGCAGCGAAGGCCCACCACAGTGTGCCGTCGTATCGCATGATGCCGCCTTTGCGGCACACCAGCCCGCCCGACGTAGGCGTGAGCCTCATGCATGCTGCACGTTACGTACAACATACACACTGCGTGTCCAAGCCCCCTGCGGGAGTGTTAAGACCTCTTTTGGAGGCCTCTCTGGTCGGAATCAATAGCGGTCGATCGCTGCTGCAGCTGCGTGGGGCCGCAGTAGTTTCACACTTTGGGGGAAAAAAGAGAACATCCGCACCAGGTCGTTTCAGGTGCTTACCTGGTTGCGGTGACAACGATGGGCTTTGCGCTTTCAGGGGCAGCGTCCTGCGGGGGTGCGATAGTGGCGGCAGCGGCAGTGGCTGTGGATGTCGGAGGCCAAACGTCCCAGCCCCAGCAACCTGCTTAGACCGCTGTCGTTGCGTGTTTCGTCGTCCGACAGCACGTGTCGGCGCGCGCACGCCGAGAGCATATGCTGTCATGCCGTACACACGCCGCGGAGGCAGCCTGACAGGATCAGCAACATCAAGGCGTGTCGCAACAAGGCAGCACAACAAAAGCTGCTACTGGAGCGAAGACGTACAGCGATGCCGTACATGTACGGCGTACGGCAACCGCGTCGCACCGTGTAGCGCCGCCATCCTCCACGACCACCATCACGTCCGTCGATCCGGCAGCGGCCGGCGGCAGTTGGTCGTTAGGCACGTAGCCGCCGTACAACGGCCACCCGTCCCAACCACCCAGCTCCACCACCACGTCCTGTAGCACCGGCTGAGGGCCGCCGGCGCTCGTCCGGCCGCGGCGCTGCGAGAAGCGTCTGAAACGCAAATGGTTCGGCTGTGAAGTCGACGCTGCAGCTGCTCGCGCTGTTGCTGCCGCGCGTGAGGCGGACCGCCGCGCCGCCGTACCTACCCACTGGGACCAGGGCCAGGCCGCGCTAGCGCTTCCAGGGCGCTTCGCTGGCTGAGGCGGGCGCGCCATGACGTACGTGTACGGCATCTCATCGTCCGCTCGCCACGCCTGCGGCGCAAAAGAGGCATGCGGCGTTGGGCGAGAGGGGGGGGGCTCCTCCTCAACCCACACCCGGACATTGTTAGCGCCGCGGTACCAGTATTGCATCCAACGGCCAACGAACCAGCCTCAGGCAGCCGCATGTAGCCTGCGGCGCCCGCGCCACTTCCAAAATAGGAGGTCACGCCATAGACGGTGCAGCCAGCGCAGCCCGCCCACGCGGGCCTTTCGTTGCTTCCCACTGCCATCATATGCTGCTTGCAGGGGCGTAGGAGGGGTCAATCCGGGTCGGGCCCGAAGGTGCAGGCTGCTGCTGCTGCTACTGCCACTCAGAGCTAAGAGCGGTCGCCCCGGCATGCGTACGGTGTACGGCGTAGTGACGGGTGCGCTTCCGGGCCCCAAACATAAGACCACCCTTTCGCCTCTCGCCTGTGGACGGTTGCGCTTCTAGCACGCCGCACACGCCGTACGTACGTGCACGTTGCGCACCTGCTGCAGCTCGAAGCCCAAGCGCTCGTAGAAGGCCTTGTTGCGCGGCGAGGTCGCCTCCACGTAGCAGTGCAGACCCTGCAGCGGCGGGCGCAAGGAAGACAGCAAGCAGCAGCGGGCGCAATGAGGAAAAGCATGCAATCTCAGCGCCATACGAGAGGCATGCCGTGGTGGTACGGCGGCGGTGCGTGCGCGCGGGGCACTTCGTTGCAGGCGTGGGCATGTGCATGCGGGCCCGTCGCCGTTTAGGGCCCTATGCAAACAAGCCGTAGGGCTGGGCGGAGGAGGCTTTTCATGGGCTGCCGAGCTCGAGCGCATTAGTCAACCTCCTCATTTCAAAAGCACACCGTACGTACGGCGCGTGCTGTGCTGTGCTGTGAGCGCAGAGGCTGCTGCCGTGGAGGCTGGTGCCAACCACGGCTGCAGTGGAACGACTTGCGAAGCGGGTGCCCTGCTGTGCACCTGTGCTCTGCGTACCCTTAAGTACCCTTGCCGTACAGCCTGTCGTACACCCTGGTACTGCACCCTGACCTGCGGCGTCGGCTCTCGCAGTCAGGAAGGCCAGGATGGGCGGAGCCCAAGCCGCGATCTTGTGCGTCGGGCCGCACGCCGATCACCGACAGGTACAGGAAGGGCCCGTGGGCCTGCGGGCGGCAGCAGCAGCCGCCCGTACGACACCAGTCGTACACTTGCGCTCACAGTAGGCGCCAGGCCCTGCCACCGGGCTCGGGGTAAAGCGATTGAATGACCGATGCCTGAGTCGTACGGCAAGGCCTGCAGTAGCACGGTTCTAGTGGGTTGCACGGCGCTGCCGCGAAGGGGAGAACCCAGTGGGGCCAACGTGCCCAGGAGGCAATTACAGGTACAGGTTGACCTGCGTACCAGATCAGCCTGTATGCCGCTGCCTTCACACAAATGCGGCCCATGGCTGCCCCTGCTGCTCCTGCACCGTCAGCTTAGGTGTTTCTACCTTAGCAAACTCCTCTCGTACGCCGTCGAAGTAGTCGCTCGAGTCCATACCGGCGCGCTATGCGGCCCGGTCGGATGCACAGCAGCGGCGCCAGACCGCCCCGGAGCAGTTTGGCCCAGGCGCCGACCTCGCGGGGCCGAGGGTAGACGTAGGCGAACGCGGCACCGTCAGCGCCAGGGAGGGTACTGCGGCGGCGGGCGAGGAGACGTGGGGCGTAACAGGCAGGGATGAAGGGGCAAGTTGATGTGGGAGGCCGCAGGCGAGGTGCAAGCACTGCCCCCTGCAGTCCTATCCTTCGTGCGTTCCATTCGGGCCAGTCCCTCGCGCCGACTGGAAATCAAACACAAAGCGTATGCAGCCCGCGGGCGGCGCCTGAGTGCGCCGATCGTCATGGGGTGACGTCTGCTTACACGTGATATACCGGTACATAACTCAATACATTTGTCGTGGTGGTGTGGCTCAACAATACAACAGGCAGGCCTATAGGCCACATGGTGCACCACAACACCATCTGCCGCTTGCCGTGCCGACAGCGCCGCTGCGCCGAGCCGAGCCGGAGGGTACCCCGTGGGCCTGCCGAACAGGCCGCAGCACCGAACCCGCCCGCGCGCGCGCAACGAAACATTCGGCAGCACTCGGAAAAGCTATCAAGACAGAAGAGCGCCCGGCCCCGCCCCCCCCTTTCCTCGGGCCAGGCGCGGCCCGTACCATATGAGCTGCGGCTCCGTTGGGTACCAGTCCAGTAGGCACGCCAAGATCGAATGGTAGAACTGCCGCCGCTTGTTGGGCCTGCAGGCAGAGGCACACAGGGTGCCAGCCATACATGGCTTTACATGCATTGCGTGCATCAGCAACACCTGAATGCATCAAGGGACATGCAATTGGACGGATGAAGCCATCGACACCCTATGGCAGGCGGGTGACCCGGGCAGCAGCCGCCACTCAGCGCCACGCCACGGCGGGGCACATGGCAGGGGGTGCGAGTGTGTGTGTGTGGGGGGGGGGAGGGGGAGGGGAGGTGGCAGGGGCGCACGGCGGGCACGCCGGTGCAGGCTACACGATGTGCCAGCTACATCTGGTTCGGCGTGATACAACCTGATGCATTTGCTTCCATTATGCATGCTATGGTACATCAAGGCAGAGATGATTGACAGCCTCAGGAGCACCCAGGCACCCGCGGCGGCGCTTGGCCGTTTTCTTTGGCGCGCCGCGTCGTGCCGTGGTATGCCGTGTGTGCCGTTGCGCGGTATAGGAGGCGGCACGCCAGCACACGTCGCGCGGGTTATGATGATGGTGTTCAAGGTCTAACACTGTCCGTCCCGATCCGTACGACCTATTACACGTAGTACAGCGCATGCCCGTGGACGCGCGTGCATGCATGCAGGGGCTTCATTGATGTCGTTGCTCCGTCCCTCGCTTAGGCGCCGGGCATGTGGAGCTTGCCAGACTGGTCTGCCTTTTCGTAGCATGGCCCATGCGGCAGTGCGCGAACGCCAAGACAACCGGTGCAGCACCTGGGACGTTTTGGGTTGGGCCAAACGACAGTTTCCATGGCCAAGCCGCCAGATCAAGCCCACAACCGTGACGTCACACGACACAGACCGCATGGCCCCGCCCACACGCGGTGGCTCCGTACATGCCATACGTGCGGTCGGTGTGCACATTCACAAGACAACAACACGCGCGGCTGACAGATCGGCATGACGCACCAACAGAAGTACAGCGTCGATGGATCATCCTCAAAGGCAGCCGCCACGTTCCTGATCGCTAGCTTGGCGAGCGCAGGGTTATCGCGGTAGGACGTGACGATGAGCTGAACGTCCGGAGGAGCTGGAGCTGGCTGCTGTGTCAGCGCTGAAACGCGAACATCAACCTGAAGACGACATTCGAATGACGCTGTTTGGCTTGAGCTTTGTGGGATGTGCTGGGAAAGCGACCGAAGCCGACCGAAGCCGCGCGCGAATAGGGGCGTCCATCCTTGCCTGGTGGCTAGATGGCCTTGCCCACGCGCTCTGCGTGCGAGCAGAGTTGTGGATGTAGATGGCTTTGTGGGGACTGAAGGCAACGTGAGCGCAGCATGCGCCCGGCAAAAAACATTTTTGTCCTAGAAGCGCACGGTTGCTACCGCCCGGGCCAGGCTTGCGAACGACGCTTCATCAGCGCAAGGGAAAATGTCTAAGCGTTGAGGCAATACAAACAAGAGTGTGAGGTACATCAAGATGCCACGGCTTTTGGGTTGTTGCTTGTTTTCGCTGGTTGAGTCGCTGGGGGGGGAATGGGAGGTGGTAACGTGGTGAAGGCGCGTGGCTACGTTACCATTCCCAAATGGGAAGCGTAACATTGGGTGTTAGCGATCGCCTTACACGCATTCAAGCAGCACCCAACGCAGGTGCTGGGGGCCCACAGCGTACAGCAAGTTGCCGCGCAGCGGCAGTGGCAGATCGCGTACGATGTGTACGGTATACTTTACGACATGTCTCGGGACATGGAGACCGGGACTGCTGCCGCCACGGCCGGTGGCGCGGCCAAGATTGCACGCGCAGGGCGTGCGCCCTGCGGCCGCGCCTGGGCCTTGAGCGGCCACCTTGGCCGTGCCCTGGATTCAGGCCGGAATCGTCGTCGGCAGGTCGTCGGCCTTGTGCTGCTGTGCGGCCCGGCCGGGCCGCAAGGCCTCAGGAATTGATCAGACAGCGGGGGAGGAGGGAGGGAAAGCGGAAGCGGCCTCTTGGGACAGGATAAGCCTACATAGGGTTACAGAGAGAGCTCTTGGGCCGGCGGCGAACAAAGCCCGCCACAACAGAGAGCTCCCGGCAGCAGATCCAGGCAGAACACTTGTAACCGCCAGGCGCGAAGACGAGAAGCAGCACCCCTGTGGTCCCTGCTGACATACCAGGGACCACAGGAACGTACCACGTTGGTACCGAAGCGCATCCAATCAAGCGCATTCTCCTTCCTAGAAGTTTCCGAAGGCTCGTCGCGTCGAGGGTTCCTAGGAACAGTAGGCGGACTTGAAGCTGAAGCCACTTCGTCGCCGCTTTACACGCGCCACAGCCCCCACCTGCCTGAAGTCCTGCGCGCGCCAGAGACGCTGCTGGCATAGCTTGTACGGTCGCCCCGCCACCACTGCTAGCATCACTTGCACACAAATGGCTACAAGCACTCAAAGCCGGGCACACAGCCAGAGGGCGCCAGTTGTTCTGGCCTAACGCCTTGATCGAAGAGTCTGGCTATTGCCAACCCATCAAAATTGACGCGCAAGGTCATAAGTGATGAGCGCCATGTGACACAGCCAAAAGCAAAACTGCGTGTTGCCGACAGAAGAGCGTCGGCCTCGGCATCAATCAATCAAACTGGCGGCTGGCGGGCGTGGATGCTCTCAACCCAGCTACGCCACCAATACAAAACACAGCCGGTCCAGCAGCGCGTTATAGGTCTAGCTAGGCCACTACTGCAGGCCCACGTCAATGCGGAAGTTTCCAACATGACCATGCCACTCAATGGTTGCAGCATCGGCCCCGCATGAATGCCGTTGCGACAAGCAGGGTACTCTATCTGCAGGGCTACACGGGCTCGGCGCCAGATCTAATCCCAGATCTGATCATCGATGGCAAGCACGGATGCTGCACTCAGAGGATGACACCGAACAAGGCGTGTACGGTTGCACAAACTGCGCCGGCAAGCCCTGCGCGCAGCCATCAGCCACTGCGGCCGCCTCGCTGGGCGTGAGCGTTTGCCAGGAACAGGTTTACCGGAAAGCCACACTCGCTACGAAAAAATTGTATGGAACAACACTCCATTGCTAGCCAAGCATTGGTTCCTGTGCGCCATTACTGCCAGCGCAGCCGCCCTAGACGAACATTATCACCGGTGCATATCGTGCCACGCTGGGGCAAAAGTGCGTCGCTACGTAACAGCAGGTGTGCAGCACAGCCACGTCGTGTTGAGGCAGGTGTACGGCACAGCCACGTCGTGTTGAGGCCTAAAAAGTGGATCACCAAATCACCACATACCGCGCGCGACAAGTACTTCTAGCAGCTGCAAGCGAGGGCCCACCTCACTCGAGTGCGCATAAGGCTACGACGCGCGCGGCGTTGCTGCGCGGCCGCTAGGCTGTGCCGTAGCGTTGCCGCAGCGCGCCGCCACGGCTGCTGCAGCGGCGGCGGCCGAGCGGCTGAGGTGCAGTTTCGGCAGCAGCGCCGCCAGCGCCGCCTCGCTGCTTTGTCCAGCGCCTTGCAAGCTGCCGAACTCGAATTGATTGCCCAACGCGTTGACGCGGCGCAGCTTGCGCAGGCCGGCCAGGAGCTAGGCAGCTTCGTGAGGTGGTTGTGATTGACATTCAGATGGCGCAGCTGGCGTAGCTTGACAAGGCTGTTATTAGGCAGGTCAGACAGCCGGCAGCGCATCAGCTGCAGCACCTGCAGGGCCTTCATCCCGTTCACGGCTGGCGGCAACTGGCCCAGCGGGTTGGAGTTCAGGACCAGCTTGGTCAAGGACGTAAGGCCCGTCAGGGCCAGTGGCACAGCGGCTGCCCTGCGGGGCAGCTGACGCGGCGCTGCCCAGCCCTGCTTCCAGGTCCAGGTCGGGAGGTGGACCTGGCTGCGCCGCCGCCACCACCGCCGCCGCCGCCGGCTGCACCCCCAGCTGGTTGTGTCCCCGCCAGCAGCGTGCGCAGCGCCGTGGCACGGCCCAGAGATGGCGGCAGCGCGCGCAGGGAGTTGGTGGAGACGTCCAGGTGCTGCAGAACGGGCAGGGCGCCAAGCCTGCAGTACACAGCCGTGCAGGGCGGTGCGCGCGGAGGCGGGGCTGGGCGCGCAGCTGTGCCGGGTGCGCATAAGGCGAGCCATACACGCTGCAAGGCGTCACCCTCGGTGACTAGGAAGGGGCTCGGAACGCGCAGCTGGTTGAGACAATGCAGACCTGCAGCCAGCCAGCCGACCAACCACCTCGAACTGTACGTCTAGTACGGGAGATGGCCTCACCAGTCGGGCAGGACGGTGAGGCGGTTGCTGTCGAGGTCCAAGTGCGCAGCGTGCTGAGCTGTGATAGCTCCAGGGGCAGCTGGGTAAGGTTGTTGAACGACAGGTTGATCCACTCGAGCTGGGGCAGGTAGCCCAGGCAGGCCGGGATGGACGCCAACGAGCACTACAGCAACGGCACCAGCACCAGCAGCCAGCGTTAACACCGCCGCCGCCGCCGCAGGAGCAGCAGCAGCGCTTTGTGCTGGCGGTAAAAGGTGTGCAACACAGCACGCCGTTGGCCAAGTCCTGTGGGCATGTGCACGCACGCCATAGTGCGGCACGGGGCGGCGCGCCGTTCCGCAGCGCGCACACCTCCAGCCGGCGGCGCACTCTTGGACTGCTACTGCCTCTGCCACAGCCAACGGCGGACAGGCCCATCACATGGGGGCAGGCAGGGGGCTGCGCCTCAGCAGGCTGTGCTGCCGGCATGCGGAGCAGCGACGACGAGGAGCACAGAGGTCACTGCGGAGGAGGCTGCGCAGCAGCGGTGCGCAGCGCCTAACGCCAAAACGGCGTCCCACGCGGTGCAAGGGCACGCAGGCCAGGCCCGCTGCCGGCACGTGTGCCCTCCCTCGTGCCCTCCCTCGTGCTGCACACAGAAATGTTGAAAACGGCAGGTGGTGTGCGCGGTGTGTTACAGTCTTTCGGCACCGGCATGCGTACGCAATGTGCATGCCGCACGCTGCAAGCGAGCCAGGCCACCGCCAAGGCCGCGTGTGCGAACACGCGGTACACACACCTGCAGCAGTGACAGGTTGTGTAGCGCGCTGCAGCCGGCGAGCCCTTCTAGCCCATCCTCCGCCAGCAGGCAGCCGGTCAGCAGCAGCGTCTCAAGCCGGGTCAGCCGCGACACGGACATGGGCAGCTGTGGAGAGGTGGCAGTGGGGGTGGGGGCAGCGGCGCGGGGTGGCGGGTTAGGTTGGGAGAGGGGCGCGAGCGGCAACAAGGCATGTGGAAGACAGTCAAGGAGAGGCCGCCTCGTGTTTGGCAGCAGCGGCCGCAAACGTCAGTGAACGGCACGGCATACGCTGTAAACGTCCTATGGCTGAGCCTATGGCTATGCCCATCAGTACGGCCGATGCGTTGCCTTCCGAAAACCTGCTCCTACTATAGCGTCCGCGAGGTGTACGCTGCTTGACCAGGCAGAGGCCTGTGCCGCACCCACACGGCCCCACACCTGTGCGATGTCGGCGCTCTCGCTGAGGTCAAGGTACTCCAGGGAGCTCAGCCGGCCAAGCTCCTCAGGCAGGCACGACAGGTCGTTGCAGCCGAGCAGCAGCTCCTCCAGGCAGCCGAAGTCACACAGCCACTCTGGCATGGGGCCGGTCAGCAGGTTGTCCTCCATGTTGAGGCTCTGCAGCTGCGTCAGCGCGCGCAGCGGCTGCTCGGGGAAGGCGGTCAGGCGGTTGGACGACACGTCCAGCCCTATCAGGCTGGCCAGGCGGCCCAGGTCGGGCGGGAGGGACGTCAGGCCCAGCGACTTGAGCTGCAGGATGGCCAGGGCGGTGCAGGCGTGGAGGCCGGGCGGCAGGGCGCAGGTGGTGTCGTGGCGGCCCAGGAGCACCAGCTTCGTAAGGCCCTGCAGCTGACCGACGCCGCCCACGAAGCACTCCAGCGTGCTCGAGTCCGCCACCGCCGCGCTCGCCACGCCGCCACCGCTGCCGTCCTCGTGGCTGCGCGCACACACACCGACACGTCACACGCAGCAACGTGACAGGAGGAACGTACGCGTCATTCGGGGGCCTGAAACATCTTGCCTTGTCTCCTTGCTCTTCCTAGGTTGCGTATTGGTACAATACACAGCATCGGTACATGTACGATAGGGCGGAGCACAATTCAAGGCACAGCAACACGCACGCTGCAAACACCAAGAGGCAAGCGTCATACGGAGCACGCGGCCCGGCGGGGCACCGGGTCCGTATCCGACTATAGACGTAACGTATCAGGCGTGAAAGCAAAGGGTGCACGTTGGGCTTGCGCGGTGATATTGTATCAAGCAGTGCAACCACGTGTACACACCACGCATGACGCAATGCATGCTGCATGGTGGTGGACGATGTTTTTCGAGGCTGGTGTTCAACGGCACAGAGATATTGCGGTGGCACACCACGCCTCACGTCAGGGTCAGCGCGCGCCACCGCCGCTGGAATTCCCGCTGCCGCCGCCGCTGCGCCGCGCCGCCGCCATCGCCGCTGCGGCTGCTGCCGCAACGATGCGCCGCGCCATCGCGGCCGCGCCATCGCTCTCGGCGTCATCCGCCGCGTCGGGCTGGCTCAGCGGCAGCTCCAGGGACACACTGTACAACCCTTGAGCCCACGCAGGTCGGCCAGGAGTAGGTGGGCCCGCTCCAGGGCAGCCCCGGCCCCTGTGGCCGCTCCCGGGGCCCAGCCACTGCCTGCACCCCTCCCGGGGGTCAGGGGCACCACCTGCTGGACAGCGGCGGCGCAGTCAACGCCCAGCTGCGCGGCAGTAGCAGCACTCTCTGGGGCCGCTCCCGCAGCGCTATCTGCGGTGGCAGGGCTGGGCTCACACCGCACGTCCCCAACGCCGCCGCTGGCAAGGGATGGCGGCGCAGCGGCGGGCGACGGCAGCGGCGACGCCTCAGCGCTGCCATTCTCTGCGGTGCCAGCGGCAGCGGCGACCGCCTCAGCGGCGGCACGGAGGACCTCCGCGACCGGCTTGCGGTGCGGCGCACCCGGCGGCGGCGCGACCGCGCTGCCGGCACCGCCACCACTGCCACCACCACCACGACGACCGCCCCTGGCCCCAGCCTGGGCCGGCTGGGAGTCGCTGGATCTGGATGAGCAACTCCATGGCGGAGCACTACTGCTGTTGCTGCTGCTGCCGCCAGGTCAATCTCTGGCAGCCCGTGCAGCGACACGACCTTGAGGTTGGGGAAGGTGGCGGACAGCGACGGCCGCGGCGAGCGCTGCGGCGACGCGAGCGCCGCCGGGGTGGGCGCCGGCGCCGGCGTGGATGCTGGGTACTGCTTCAGCAGCAGCACCTCCAGCGTCACGTCATGGGCGCACCGCCACGCCCTGCACCAAGACCGGCGCGCGCCTCATCATCATGTGATGATGTACAATCCTCGCTGGCGGTTGCTACACGTGGCGGTGCGAAGGACTGCGCCGCCCTGCGACTTGTGTTCTGTTGCCCTCCTACCAAACCGTGGTTGCTAGGCCCGCGCGGGTCCTCCCTCGTGGGGCTGCACCCACCCACCCACTTGCAGACTGTCAGAGGGTGACGATTGGTCCATCCAGCCAGTCAGCCAGCCAGCCTACGTGATGAAGAATGCAGGAAGCCTTTTGCCAAAGCATCCGACGAGATGGAGTCGGGATTGATTGGCACGCCACCCACCTGCACACCAGCCGCAGGTTGGCAGGCTCCTGGCGTGGGCCGCTGCTGCCGCTGCGCTGATCGTGATGATGGCGGCGCCGCGTGCCCTCCGACGCCAGCGGCTGCGGCGGCGCGGGTGGCATCGCCTTGACCCGCGCAAATATGAGCGCCAGGAGGTCCTGGGAGGCGAGGGGGCAGGGAGGACCAGGAGAGTTGCGCGGGGTCGAATCGCGGGGCTGTGCTTGCAGAGTGTGAGTCGCTTGTGATCAGACACGATGTAATGACAGGACCATTGACACGATGTAATCACAGGACCTTGACAGGACGATTGACATCCTCACCCTGCGCTACTGCACCGATGACGCCGCTTGTCACGCTGCATGCACTGTGTGCTGCAGGCTGGAGGCGCGATTACATGCGGGCATTGCGTTTGCTGCTTCACCATGCCAGCAGCATTAACAGCAGGCGCGAACACACACACACACACACACACACACACACACGCGCGCGCGCGCGCGCGCGGGCCTTGTGCGCGGCTTCACGGCCGCCACTGCATAACACCACCCCAGCGCAGTGCAACACCCCAGGTCACCGCCCAAGCGCAAGGGCCGTACGCATTGCCGTACCTGTGGAAGCGCATCCCATGCCGGCTGGCGTGTGTCCGCCATTGCGGGCGGCGCCGCCGACCCATGGGCCACTGCTGGCGCCGCCGCCCGCACGCCGTTTGGCGGCAGACCCAGGGCGGGGCAGTGCAGCTCCGCCCATGCCGTGGCCCTGGGAACGCAAAAGGCGTCAGCGGCCAGCCGCCGCCGCCATCGCAGCGGGCGGTGGCAGGGGCCGATCCGCGGAAGGCGCAGTCTGCGGGGCCGCTGTCCCATCGGGCGGTTGCAGGAGGAGACGGGTCGGTTGACGGCCAGCCGCCGGCGCTGCGGCGCATAGCTATCGGCCGCATGCCCGCGCGGCAAACAGCCCGTGCTGCAGCTCCGCGGCAGCCACGCCACCGCCAGCAGGGTGGCTGCTGTACGGCAGCAGGCCCGGCACGCCCGGGGACATCTCGCGAGGTGTGGGCGCCGCTGTCGTGCACAGGGACGAGGGCGGGCGGCGGGTACCAGGCCGAGTGCGCGCCCGTACGGCGAGTAGTACGGCAGGTGCGGTGGCGGGTAGTAGTGGGGGGTGAGGTGGTCGGCGCTGTGGTGCGGCTGGAGGTCCGGCCCACCGGGCCAGGCGCGGCCACCGCTGCTGGGGGGCGTGGGACCAGCGCTGGAGATGTACGATGCATACGGCAAGAATGCGCCCGCGGGCGCTTCCCTGCCGGACAAGGGCGTGTCGGGCGCCGTGGAGGTGGGCGATGGCTGTAGGGTGGACACCGGGACCAGGCTGCCCAACCGTAGCGCGTCGGAGCTGCGTTGCTGCAGCAGCGCAGCGCTGCTGCAGCCGCTGCCTGAGTTGCTGTAGCCCCTGGGGTGGCCGTGCCTTGAAGCCGCACACGCATGGTTGTAGTACCCATGCTGCTGCGTCAAAGACAGAGGCTGGTGGTTACAGCTGGGTTGTGGGGCAAAGCCACCGAAGCTCCCTCCCAGATGCACGTCGCCTGGGTCGTAATGATCGCGCGGTGTGCTCAGAGGAGCGTCGGGAGCGCGCGGCCACCTTCGCTGTGCCGCTGCTACCGCCATCGTCGTCGGGGCTGCCTGCCCCTCCGCTTCCTCGGTGCCAGCTGAACCACGGCTTGGCAGCTGGTGTGCTGGCGAGCTCAGGCCTACCTCCATCAGCGTGTCTGTCCCGGAGCCATAGGACGCCACGCCTGGTGGAAAACTGAACATTTTCCCGGGTCCGTCCTGTTTGCAAAAACGTAAACTGCGTGGCGTCGTGCTCCCTGTGGGAGCACAGGCGGCCAGGGCCACGAAAAAAGTACACCAGAGCTTCAGTGCAGTGCTGCAGCGACGGCTGCTGCTAGGCGCTGTCGTGGCCGCCAGCACGTGCTGCGCGTTGGCCCTTCAACTTTTTTGCTACCGCCCCTCACAAGGGGGGGGCGTGGACTCCAAGTGTTTTGTGAAGGGGGCAGCTCGGTAGATCTTAGAGCTGGAGGCCAAGTTTATGCGGCATGTCAGCGTGTGTGTACAGCAAAAAGGTGTTGCGCTGAATGGGATGTCCCCGCTTGAGCCTGGCCTGCGTCTCCGTCGCACGCACACCGTGCAACAACCGTACGGCAGGGTGGCGCGCCCACGAAAAAGGCCACGCGCCAGGGCGGCTCAGGAGCCCAACGCACACCACGCTGGGCGTCCGCACGGCGTTGCAGTGCGCGTGGTTTGCGCCTCGGCACGCCCCCAAACGGCTGGCTGCATGGATACACCACCACGTAAGACCTCACCGGCTCTCCTCTGGCACGTTCCCCGCGGCGCCAGTCCACAGACGGTGATGGCGCTAGTGCCATCGTGCACTTGCATCCTGTGCAGGGGACAAGAATGACAGTTAGCTGCAAGGGCACTACCTTGGCCCCCCCCCCCCACACACACACACACACAACGCCTTGCTGTCTAGCCGGCCGAAAGTCCTGCTTTCAAAGGGAGCGGGCTGCAAACCTCTGTCGTCCAGATGGAGCTTATGATATGCTCCGTGCAGCATTGGCCTTGACAGCCAAAAACAGTCGAAACCTGTGCCCCCCCCCGCGATGCGCCCTGCGCCTCACCTTCGAGGAGGGACGTCCCCAGCGGAACTGTGCCGATACGATATGCTTCCAGTTACCAGGTGCATGCGGTAACTTTGCTGTTGCTTGGGCCGACAACAAGCAGCACAAGCTACAAGCGATGCGATGCTGCGTTTAGTGGACGCTGACGCAGCCGAGTGGGCCTGCTGGTTGGTGCTTTTGCGCGTTGGGAGGCACTCATTGTTATCATTGGTATTGATGCACATCGAGGCCGCTGCCTCGAGCATCGGGTGGTATCCGCCACCCCCGGCTGTACGGCTGGACGAGCTATGTACCGCAGGCATTCTGTCACGGGCGGGGCGGCGTGGTGCGTGCGAAGTGCGTCTGCTGTGCCTCTTGCGCTCGGCTTGACAGCATCTGCTGCTTCTCCCATTACTCCGGCACCGAGGCTATAGCCCGGTAGGAGGCCTTTAGGTGCACCAATGCGCTTGGTGTTGGTGCCCACTGGTTGCCGGTGCGCGTATCATCAGCGCGAAGATGCCCCCGCCGTGCACCTGCCTTGCACCCATTGCACTCCCGACAACCCAATCATCTCAAGCAGCGGCAGGCAGGCAGGCAAACAAGTTCGTGCTATCGGACGCAGTGCATGTATGTATATGCCGCCGCACCGCCATGCACTGGTTGGACCAAGCTGGACGGGTGGTCCAGCCAGGCCATTACCCTGGCCCTGCAGCGTCGCGCAAGCACGCATCGGCCAGTCGGGTATCTGTCCGTGCACCAGGTCAATCCCCCGTCCCTTTGTTGGCTGCTTGGGTGGTGGCGCCGCCGTTTTTGGCGCGCCGTGAGTGCGTAAGGCGTGCACAAAGCCCGGCCTCCTCCCCTCCCCTCCCCTCCCTCCGCGCCGCCCCCCCCCCCCATTTCGATAAGCTGAGTATGAGCCTACGAGCATCTCGCCGCGGTCCAGCCAGCAACCCGCCTCCAAACCCCAGTCCCAAACCCTTTAACCCTTCTGAACCCCGCCTCCAGTGGCCGGAGTGCGCTTACCGCCCCGCGTGCCGTGTGGCACGCACTGGCATGCACACGACCGGGGTGTTAGCGCTTTCCGCCGCCCCGTCTCCCCGCTTCCCGCGCTGCCTGCCTGAATACGCGCACAGCTGCAGTCTCAGCGGACTGCACATGCACGGCGTTGGCCGCCGCAACCCGCCCCCGCATCCGGCTGCCTGCCCACCAGCAACCTGGCGACGGTACGCGCTGTTGTGCGCTATCAGTGGCAGTAATCCGACTGTTGGCAGAGCAGGTCGCAGTGATGCCAAGTAATGGGCTTGTAGTAGCAGTCGCCACTACTGGCAGCAGGTGTCAAATGGCCGTTACGGTATTGTGGTGTGATTCTTTGCAGCAAGTATCACGATTCTATCGCGCTGTTCCCCTTACCTCTGAGATAAGAGAGGGGTAGGCGCCTTCATATTGCTGATGGCTAAGCAGTGGACGAACAGGGCGTGCAGTCCTCGGCAACCAACAGTTCAACCAACAGAAACACGAAGGCACATGCAGAGCGGACGGCAAAATGCATTAGGCTTCAGGCCGCTGGCCTGCGACGCTGCGTCTACCCTGCTGCAAGGCCGCCGCCAGCGCCGACAAAACCGTCAAGAACACCGTCGTCCTGCGCAGAGTGCTCGCCATGCGTACGCAATCCGATTGAACCCTTTACACAAAGCTTCATCAAGCCCTGTATTAACCCCCCGCCCCCCCCCCCCCGCGCGCACGCACACGCACTGCGCTGGCTGGTGTGTGGTCGTTGCATGGACTGGTACTTACTCCGCCTGCTGACGCTGAGTGCAGGCAGCCCGCAACTCCTGCCAGCGTAGGGTATCAGGCGGTACGGCGCCGGCGGCTTAATCTTCATGCCAATGCCAAGCTCCGCCGCGGTGCGGCTGTATGTCGGCAGGTGGAACAGTAGGGTCTGCGTACAGTGATTTAGAGCGACCAACAAGCCTCAAGCGTCCTGCATGCCGAGCTCCTGAGGCCTGGCGGCGTAGTGAACAACACGGAACGACCACTCCCCGTAAGCCCGTACAGGGCTCGGCAGCGCCTCTTGCCCCTCCTCCGCCTGCCCAGCGCCAGCGGCGCCGTCCCCAGCCCACAGCTCAGCCAGGCTCAGCCTGGCTCAGCGGCGGCGGTGGGAAGATGGTACCGCCTGTGCAGATGCTGGCAGATGCTGCGGCGTTACCCCGGCATTGACCTCCGCACCAGGGGGCGTGGCGGACCGGCACGCCGCCGCCGCTGCGTGGTTTCCACCGACACCACTCCTCCGTGGGCGGGCCGAGGGCTGTGTAGTGCGGCGGGTTGTGTAGAGATGCAGGCCGCGCCAAGCAAGGTCATGGTGCACGCGCCCAGCACGCGCGGCAGCTGTCCTGCGCGCTGGCGGCCGCTGCCTCGCCACGACGGCACTGCGTTCGCGTTCGAGCGCTACAAGCGGTTTGCGTGTCTGCACGTAGGGCGAGAACGTACGGGTCCGTATCGCCTACCCGTACGTTCTCGCCCTAATCACGTACTTACTGCTGATGACGGAACTGGCAGCCGCGGGTTCGGCAGTAAGCCGGTGCGCGGTGGTATAATACAGTCGGAGCTGCGGAAAGCCAATTGCCGAGTTCTAGCTTGTGCCCTCGATTCGCCTGAACCTCCATCGTGAAGCGGTACGAATAGGCTGAAGCGGTACGAATAGGCTGAAGGTATGAATAGGCTGAATAGGCTGAAGAGCCCCAGCGGCGCAGGACCGCTCTTCAGGAGAATGCTTGCGAACGCAACGCATGAGCCTCTAGGCGCGGCAGGACATGTTTTGCCGTGCAAGTACGCTTCTGCGTAAGGGCTGGACCTCCCTTCCTTCGCCTGAGCCTCGCCAGTACTCTTTTAGTCAACACTCACACCCAGCTCATCTGGGACGGCAGCGGAGAGCGCGCCGCCTGTATTGCCTCCAATTCTTTTCCTACGCAGCATGGCCCTCGGGTGAACCTCCAGCGTGCGCCTGGGGCCGTTACACTGTCCACTGACCTGAAGGCCATGCGGCCGATGCTCCAGCAGTAGTGGCTGCCTGTGGCGGGCATGGGGGGCTGCTCCAGCACCTCGCGCCGGGATGAGCTCGCTCATGACATCCTAGGGAAACCAGCGCTGGCCAAAGGCAACGCGCAGTCAAAGAAGCGCTCAAGTGCTTTGGTTGGAGACTCGAAGCAAATCTGGGTCATGCGCGAGACTTCTGTGATTCACAACAAGTACAAGCTCGGGCAGCTGCTTGGCAAGGGCCAGTTTGGTGCGAATATACGTCGCCACCAACGAGAAAGGCGAGCGCTTCGCCTGCCAAGGCTATTAGCAAGCGGCGACTGGAGAAACGCAGAGGCAATAAAGGATGTGCGGCGGGAAATCGAGATCATGCATCACCTGCGAGGGTAAGCGCAGGACGGTGAATCGACGTCATCACGCATGCCACGGAATCGGTATGCACCCGGAAATCACGCATGCCACGGATCGGTATGCACCCGCATATGTCACAGTGTCGGCATGCCCTGGCATGCATGCGCGCGATGGGGTGCATGCATGCGTATTGCACGTCGGTGCTGCAGCCGGCTCGCAAACCAACACCTTCCTATGCACCCATGATGATACTATGCATGCTGCTGATACATGCATTGCACACGCCGTATGCGTGCCGTGGTCTCCGCATGCTCAGCGTCCTGCAACGCATGGGCGTGGGCCCAAGGCCCTGGCGTAGCCTTGACACACACGCAAACACGGCCTACGGTCTCTTTTCTTGTAAACACACGGCCTACACAAGCCCTCCTCCAGGAAGGGAGGGGGGTAACGCCGGCCCCAAAGCGCTCGGGGTGCAACCAGGTGCGTGCGCACGTGTCCTCTGCTGCCGAACGGGGCCTTGGGCCTATGGGCCTCACACCAGATGGGTTTCGCCCCGTCACGCCGTACCGACCCGCAGGCACCCCAATGTCGTACAGTTCTACAGCTCCTACGAGGACAACGAAGACGTGCACATGGTGATGGAGCTATGCGAAGGTGGGGGCCCCACCCAATCCACTCACCCCACCCACAACCTGCGCACCGTCCTGGGTATGCCGTACGCGGCGCGCATGCCGCCCACGGCACGGCATAGCTGTACGCCGCAGCCATGCTCTCTACAGCGGTTGCTTGAGCACCATCCGCTGTGCCTGGTCGCAATGCACGCACACTGGGTCATCATCCTGTGCGCGCAGTAGCACAGGTTGAGCGTGGCTGCTGGTGCCGCGCGCTCTCACTCGCCCGGTGTGCCGCCGAGCCGAAACAGCGCTTGGCGCCTCCGCCCTGCTGCAGAACACCATATAGGCTGCGCATCGTACTTGAGCAGCTCCCCTGGGAGCGCCTGCGCGCCTGTCCTCACCTTGGCTCGCGCTGGCGTGGCCCCCCCCCCCCCACTACTTCATGCGCCTCCTCATCCTTTCAGATGCCGTGCCCAGTACGGCACCTACGGCTTTGGCCGCAGCCGCGCAATGCTCGACGCTGCGCCAGCAGCAGCAGCAGCAGTCCCGCCTCTGCTGCCGTCCGGCCCCTGCTCTGTGCCCTGCCGTGCTGTGCTCGTTGACGTGCTTCATCCACCCATCCACCTCCTCCTCCGCTCTCCAGGCGGCGATGTTTTTGAGCGGCTTGAGGAGCAGGGCACCATCACCGAAAAGTGGGCGGCGCACATGTTCCGGCAGATGGTGGAGATCGTCGACTACTGCCACACGCTGGGCGTGATGCACAGGGGTGCGCACACCGCCGGGCGGGGCCGGCCACGCGTGCGTGCGTACGCACGGAGAGAAGGGGGGCGGGAATGCGGCGCACGGAAGGGGGAGAATCGGGATGGAGGGGTGTCAAAAGGCTGCATGGTGGTGCGCATATTCGCGTTGGCGACGAAAGCCAGGCGTGCACACGTCACGCGCAGATGCGGGTTCTCGCAAGACGTGCAGCCGAGCCGTGACGTGCGGCGTTGGGCTGTGCGAGGCGCGCGCGCAGGGAGGGTCTTAGTGCGTGGCTTCGCCAGCTGGGAGTACGCGCATGTGTGTGCAACGGCATCATCGTCTTGGTTTTCCCGTTTGGCGCACGTGCGTTGCGTTTTTCCGTTCCTTTCCAGACCTCAAGCCGGAGAACTTTCTGCTAACGGACCGCACGCCTGCCGCCAAGGTCAAGCTGACCGACTTCGGGCTGGGCGTGTTCTTCAGGGAGGGCGAGTCGAACTTCGATGACGCGGTCGGCAGCGCCTTCTACATTGCTCCAGAGGTGGGGCAGGGAAGGGGCGCCGGGACGCTCAAGCAATCAAGCCATGGTGACTCCTCTTTGAGCATTAAAAGGATCAGGCCGTGTCTGGCCATGTCACTACGGTGATGGAGCAATGCTCCTCCGCGACGCAAGCTAGGGGTGCCCGATGGTTCCGTCCCACTGCATCAGTACTGGTGTGTTGAAGCCATGTCAATACATCTAATTGGCCGTAAAGCCAAAAGGTGGCTGGCCCTCTGCGCAAACGTTCGGTGCCCTGCAGCAGCAGGAGGTGTGCGTTGCACTGCGCCTAGCTCCCCAGCATTGCATGTTGCAAGCCATTGCCCATAGTTGATCTCTGCTCTGCGCGTAGCTCCCCAACGCTGCATGCGGCAAGCCCGGCCCGTCATGATGCGCGCGGGGGCCTGCAGGTCCTTGCCCGTCGGTACGGCAAGTCGTGCGACGTCTGGAGCCTGGGCGTCATCCTGCACATCCTGCTCAGCGGCGCGCCGCCCTTTGCCGGCAACACCGACCCCGCCATCTTCAAGGCGATACGGACAGAGGTGAGGGTGCACGGCCGTACGAGCGCACAAGGGCGCGGTGTGTGCACGTCCGCGCGTGAGGACGCCCGCGGGGAGGGGGGAGAAAAGGGTGTTGTGGCGGTGGGGAAGGCGTTTTGGCATCACGCGCCCCGCAGCGTCGGAGCCCGCGGAGGGGCCGCCGGGCAGCGGGGACGTGCACCGCACGGGGCCTGGGACGACGTGTCCCCGAAAGCATGTTTTGGCATCCGTCCAAGGAGCGCTCACACACACGCGCTCCGAAGGAAGGAAGACTGTTCTCCCAGGCGAAGGTGCACGTGTACGATACCTTCCTTGCGCCTCTTCCTTTTCGCGCTACCGCGCTTGACTGGCGAATGTTGTGACGCCGTAAGACCATAAGCCTGTACCGGTCGCTGCCGCCGTACGCCGTACGCAGGAGCTGGACCTGACGTGCAGCCCGTGGCCCAGCATATCCCGCCACGCACGCCACCTGGTTCAGAAGATGTTGGAAAAGGACCCAAGGCGCCGGATCCGGCTCGAACAGGTTGGCGGGCAGCTGCGGCAGGCGGGCGTGAGGCGGAGATGCGCGGCGGGCGGAGATGCGCGCCAGCGCTGCTTGACCGGGGGGTGCAATACATCTGTATTCATGTATTAGGCTATTGAAGAATCACACGATTACACGTAAAGCCAAGAGACCCTCTATTGGGATCGTGTGTAGCTACGCCCGGTTTTGCGGTGTAGGATTAGCTTGCAGGGAGCCGGATTTGCGCGGGGGGGGGGGGGGGTGAGCACCATATGGGGGGGGGGGTTGGTTGAGCACCATATGGGGGGGGGGGGGGTTTGACCCGCCCACGCCACGGCCGGCCCGTGCGGCTGCGCGGTAACTGGGAGGATGGAAGCTTGCTGCAGGGAGAAAACAAAAGAAGCTGAAGGCCCGTCAATGCCGTACGTATGCGGCGGTTGTGGGCCCGACTGAGCCGCGACGCGGTCATGGAGCCCGCCGTTCAACGAGGCGAGGACCACCAGAGGGTGCCGCTGGGTCCGGCCACTACAATGAATAGCATTGATGCAATGGACTGTTTTCAATGCATAGCAGTGTTACGTCAAGGCAAAGCTGACAGGCACCCCCTGGGAGGCCCCATACGCCCCTGGGCTTTGGTGCGCTGCTGTGCGATGATTCGCCTGCAACGGGCGGCGGCGGCAGCAGGCTATGAGTTGCGGGTGATGTTTCGACGCTGCTGATCCTTTTTATGGTTACGGGCCGCTCCAAGAATGGTACGTCACTGGCGGCTTTGAACGGAAAACGTGCCGTCTGGAGCTGTACACACACACACGGATGCCATGCGCACACATGCCATGGTGCACCAACCGCTCAACTGTTCGCCCCTCGTCGGCGTACTCCTGCGTCGCCCTCCACCTCCCCAACAGGTCCTCACCCATCCCTGGCTGCGGACCGACGGCACGGCATCGGACGACCCATCCCGAGTGGGTACGGGCGCCCGTACTGTACTGATGCCCTACAGCATACTGGAACGTGTGCACTATGATGAGAGAGGAAAGCCTGAACGGTTGGCCGAGAGGCCTGCACTTGAGACGTTTTCTGTGAGAGCAGGCAGTAGTTGTATCCTTTCAAGTGTGTTTGCGCTCGTGGAAGCATCCGATGGATCAGCTGCTGTCCAGCGGCTACTCGGCGCTTTTGCCAACACGAACAGGCGTAGCCATGTGCTCCATGAAAGGGTCGCGCCGGTGTATCCCTCCCGCCAGAGGGCGCCAGCCACCTGTGATTATACGTCTGAATTGATGTATTGGTACTGTCCTAAAACATCAATTACGATGAAATGATGGAGGTCATTGGCACCCTCTGCTCCCGCTGCCGCGTGACGCGCCTGCTTGCTGCCTTCCCTCCTGCCCTGCCCTGCTCTGGATATGCTGGGGACGGGCTGCAGGCGGCGTACGGCAGCGGCTGCAGCAGTTCCGCAAGTACAACATCTTCAAGCGGCAGGCGCGCCAGGTGCTGGCGTCGGTGCTGCCCCCGAGCAGGTGGGAGCCAACAGCGCCGTTGCGACCCTCCCGTCCACGCTTGGCGCGGCACAGCCTGCCTGCCGAAACAGCTGCTGCACCTGCTTCAGTGGTTGGGAGGGCGTATGTATACGGTTGCCCCAAACAACCACATTAACGCTCAACTGCCACAGTGTTTGGGGCTTTGGGGGCCACATTGTACCCGTCAGGTCACGTGGAACACAACAGCAAAAATGACACGTTGGCAGTGCTCGGATGCCGAGCGCCCGCATCTTCGCTGCGTATCCATGCACGGCGTGGCGCAACCATACATGGCCTGCCTGCCTGTGTGCCATGCCACGTCATGTCGTACAATATGCCCCACAGGTGATGGGCCTCAAGATGCTGTTTGAGGAGATGGACGTGGACGGCGATGGCCAGATCAGGCATGGCGGAGCTCAAGGCGGGGCTGGAGCGCAAGGGGGAGGTGCTGTCGGGTGAGGAGAGGGCAGGCGGAGGGGCGGGGAGGGCAGGGCAGGGCGTTTTGGGGGCAAGGCACACAAGGAGAAAGGAAGGGCTCAAGGGGGGGTGGCACGGCAGAAGGGTCGGAGGAGGGGGCAAGGCAGCGCGGCGGGCGAGGGGCAGGGAGGGGATAAGGCGGTTGCACTGCCACCACCACCCCCCGTGTGCACAATGCCGAGGGGCCCCTCTGCGCCGTGCCGTGCCCGACCGGGCTCGGGATCTTTCGCGGGCTCCGCTCCTCCCTCCTCCCCACGCACCCGAACCCGCTGCCGCACCCTGTCTTCCCGACGCGCTCCGCCGCCGCTGCAGAGGGGATGTCGATGGCTCCCAAACCACTAAACCTGCAGCCGCAGTGCATTAGGCTAACATGCACTGCAGGCGTGAGTCGCTCACGACAGAGGGCGCAAGCCATCTGTGGTTTTACGTCTGAATCCATGTTTGGTTATGTCCCGAAACATCAGTTACGCTGGGATGATGGCGCCAATGGGCACCCGCTGCTCCTGACAGTCAACGTTGTCGCCGTCTGGCGCGTCACCACCACGATTTCCGGCCCGCGCCGCCGCGTTTCTGTTGCCCCTGCAGCCGCCCCGCTGCCCCTCACCCGTTGCCCGTTGTGTCCCCCTCCCTGCTGCTCCCCCGCCCCGCCCCGCCGCGCTGCGCCCCGCACTACCAGGCAAGGACGTGTCGGCGCTGCTTGCTATGGCAGACACGAATGCCGACGGCTACCTGGACTGGCGCGAGTTCTGCGCCGCCACCTACACGCTGTCCAGGTTGGAGCGCGACGAGGCGCTGTACAAGGCCTTCAAGCACTTTGACCTCAACGAGGACGGCTTCATCTCCAGGTGGGGAGCGGAGGAGGCGGGGAGGGGACGGGACGCAGCTCTGGGTCGGTTTGAAATTTGAGCACGGCTGCCTCTCATCTCACCTGGGAGCGCCGTTGGGTATCCGTGCCACGAGCGGTCGCCAATGGACGACTGTGACACCCAGGGAGGTGCGTCAGTGTGGGGAGGAGGAAGCGCCCTCGTCAACGGCGGGGCGGGGAAAGGCTGCCGGCCGGCTTTTTGCGGGCTGGCGCCAACGAGGCTGCGAGGCCCGGCCGACCGTGGCTCTTGGGCCACCTTGCCGGTGGCAACGCCAGGCTGTCAAGGCAACGTAAACAGAGCGCCCGATTTGTCAGGCCTTTTGGCACCCGGCAAGCGCTGCCGCCCCTGCAGCTGCCGTACTAGCGCTAGCCGTATGACCCGCCTCAGCGCGCGCGGTCCCGTGCCCTACCCTTGTGCCCCCGTTCCGTGCATATAGGGAGGAGCTGGACCAGGTGCTTGCGCGCACCAACCACGCCGGGCAGGCGACCGTGGCACGCGCGCTCCAGGTGGGTGGGTGGGTGAAGTAAGAGGGTTGATGCAACAAACCAGCAATCAACATAAGCAAATTGTTGTTGCGTTTGAAGGTACACACTTTGGGAATGCCGCAGTCGTCCCGTACGACGTACGACCAAGCCGCACACGGCGGTGTTCTTTGGGGTCGTTGAGTGTTGTTGGTGTTGCCAGCCAGCACGCATTAGTCGGCGTACCAGTCACGGTCACTGACAGTGTCAGCTGATGCACGCACTGAGTGCTATGTTAAGCCAGAGGCGTCGCTGGTATCAGTCATGATGACGCTTCATTCGTAAAGGCAAGAGGGCGCCGATGTATCAGGCATGATA